>QANT01004750.1:0-13856 GCA_003254885.1 Purshia tridentata | reverse complement strand
GGGTTTATCTTAATGGATTTCTTCATTGGATTGGTGAGTGTAGCAAGGATTCTGTTTTGATACTTAATGCCTTTGACGTTGAAAAAGAGCGCTTCCAATTGTTACCACTACCGCCTTGTTCTTTGGAACGAAATAATTTTACCCTTGGAGTCTTGAATGGTTGGCTATCTCTAACTGTCCGCTGGAGTAATTATAAGGATGTTTGGGTAATGAAGGATTATGGTGTTAATGGGGTTTGGACCAAAGATCTTCAACTTGTAAACGCATTTGATCCTGAAGTATTGATGTGTACAAAGAAGTCGCAAGTCTTGTTGTTATGTGAGGATATATGAATTTCACATTTATAATCCTGAAAGAAGGAAATTTTGCGGGGGTTCATGTTGATGGGTTACTCAATTTCCACGAGATTGTGCCACTTGCCCATATTCCCAGCTTTGTGTTGCTTAAAGATATCATTAAGGGTTAGAGTCTCACTGTCCGAAGGTACTATGTGTCAAACCTAGTGAAGGATATTTACCATTTGCAATTACTAATTTCAAAGTCAATTTAATTACTGATAGGATGCTTTGTGTAATTATGTGTACTTTTTCTAATTAGTTGCAGGCGCTCCTTGGTGTTAACTTGTGTCTTTTCAATTTCTTGTAATTTAATTTCCTACATATTCTTATTCCAGAGATGAGAGGTAAGCCTTTCTTAAACACATGTTGCAAGAGGTTAGACTTCCAGTTGATTAAATATACAAAGTAGTGTATATTTCCTTGAGTAAAATCATGGGCTAGCATTAATCAGGTAATCTATATCGTTGGTTATTTCTCTTTTCATCTTTAGATACTACTTGATATTTATATGACTTCTCAACCAATGGTATTTTCAAACAATCATAAAAGTCTCTGTTCTGCCTCTATTTATGGAAGTTGAATCAACCAATATGATTTTTCATTTGTCACATAATCATTATGTTGAAGAGAGTAATTTTTATGCATTATTTGCTACATGGACTTGTCACAGATTAATTCTATTTTAGGGAATGTGGTTTTCTTTCCAACATGGTTCAATTTGTAGAATTATTTTGAGTTCCTAGTCCCTAGAGAAAGGTGAGTGTATTAGTTGGAGGTATTTTAAGTATTGAGATGCCTTGATGATACTTGAGTTGTAGCGATGTCTTTTCTGGTAGCAAAAGGGTAGGTTGACATAGGTTTTTGTGTTTAGGTACACTGAAATGGTCTTTACACTGCAATGATGTGATTTTGATTAGTCAAAAACTTGTAGTGTTTAGTCGGGACTGAAGCATTTAAAGGATTGTTATCATTATTTTTAATGTGTGTAGGAATACATTAGATAGGAATTGTATATAGCTTCAAGGGAACGACCCTGATGCATTGATGCTATGCATTTGGCATCATTAATTAAATACTTCTATAATTTATGCTCGTATTAAATTTTGCATCTACCTCGTAGTTCTTGTTGGTTTGTAATCTTCACAAAGGTGCATTGTTGAACTCACCTTTAAATTCCATATTATAAGTGGGTGATGGCTTTTAGCTATGCTCGGTTCCCTTTTGGCTTTTAAATACAGCTAACAAAAATCTAGCAGGCATAGTGTTCATATCAAATTCTATGGCGTTTTGATGCTTGTTAATTCAAGGACATTCTCAGTGGTGTGGTTGTTTCAGAAGTTGTGATTCAATGTTATTGAAAACTTCACTAGACTTTCTCATATATACCTCCTTTGTTGTTGAGGATGTTTGGTCTTCTGTGGTGATTTTCTTCTGGTCTGGGTATTGTGCAGAGAAATGTTTTTTTTTTTTGGTCAATAGAGAAATGGTATAAGAGGGCTGCTGCTTATAATATATATATTTCTCTCCTTACTGATACTTATGAAGTTTTAATTGGAGTTTTGGAGAAACATTTAATTGTGTTTGTTTGGTGACAAAAGTATTATATTCCTTAAGTATCTCTCCTATTGTAAAACGGGAAAACCAAACAATATTATGTTACTTTTTCTTTTTTTATTTACAAAGAGTAGCTGGTTTTATAAGTGGAAGTAGGGTTGGGGAATCAAACTAACTCGAACCAAAAATGGTAAACCGAGTATCAAACTGAACCTCTTCGGTTAGCCTACATGGAGATCGAGACCAAAACTGAAAATGGTGAATCGAATATCAAAACGTACCGAGAAATTGGTTCGGTCTAGCTTAGATTAGGCCTTAACCAAACATAAATTGGGCCGTATTTCGGGCCTTTTTAAAGACATTTTTAGGCTTTTTTTGACTATTTGTACCACTTTTGGGCATTTTATACCATTGTGGGCCAATTTGGTACTATGTTGATATCAAACCTATAATTTAAAAAATATATGTTTAAATTTATATAATGCATTTATATTTAAATCTAAAAATAACCTAAATCATATTACCTTAATATATATACCCTAAACCTTATACAATGATATTTCAATCCTATATCTTGTATAGTGTACTTGTATTATTGTATCATCTTACTATGCTATATCTTATAATCTTATTATCTCATACCCTAAACTCTATTGTGTGTTTTAACAAAAAAATTATTAGTTTATTTTGAAATAAGGTATTGGAGTTTGGAGTTTTGATATATTACATATGTTTTATAATTTATATAAAACATAGAATTTACATATACTAAATTTAAATCTTATATAGCTTATATCTCATACCCTAAACCCTAAACCATATTGTGTGTTTTAACAAAAAAAATTACTAGCTTCAATTGAAATAAGGTATAAGATATTAAGAATATATCATTCAACTTTTTTATAAAATAAATATATGATTCAATCGAATAATTATGAAATATTTTTTATTATCTAATATATGGTTCAATTGATATATAAAATATATTTTATTATTTCAAATATAGCTAGGTTAATTAATTTTATTATCTAAAATGTTAAATATGCATAAATATATAAATTTGAAGATTAATTTTTATATATTCTATTGGATTCGGTAAACCAACAGTTATAGATTATGGATACTGAGATCAAAATCGACATCTCCGGTTCGGTCCCATTATTATTGTCTTGGTTTCTATTCTGCTCAGTTTTGGTTCCCCCAGTATTGGTAGTACCAATTTTGGGACAGTTTTTGGTTCTTCAGTCAAACCGACTCAACCCTAGCTAGAGAGTACGTAGAAGATGGAGAAGTGAAACATAAGAAATGTGGGAGGAATTAGAGAACTAAAGAATAAAAGAGATGACATAACTCAAATTTGTATAACAGAACCAACTTGTGAGTATAGTTTTCCCTCTTTTTATTTTTTCTGTTATGTCTTCCATAGTTGATTATTCAATTTGGTTCAGTATTCGGTTTCTCATTTTCAGTTCGGTTTGGTTCGGTTTCCCAACCCTACTCTTAGCTAATCTTTTTTCTTTTTGCATTATAACTTTTTTTTAAATGATTATAATACGCATTAACCAACACTACTTTGCAAGTTAATTTTCATTTAGGGTCATTTAATTTCCAGGTCAAACTTACTAATTTACTTACCTAGCAAGACAGTCAGCTGCATTAGAGAAAACTGGAATATGTCATCAAGAAGTAGAGTCTACCAATTAGGGATGAATCTAGGAATTATAATTGAAGGGGCCTACAAAACTTTGACGGTACAAAGAAATTTATTAATAAACATAAAAAATATATCGTCATAGGGGGCCATAGTGAGCCGTACCTTTCAAAATGCATATCTATAAAAAAAATGTAAACGAGAAAAAAAAAAAACCATAATAAGAAAATAATGAACATGTAATGAAAATGCAAGATAAGTCTATGAAAATTAAACCCAACGCTCTTTCATAACATAAAAGTTCTTAATTACTGAATTTGTATTTATACTATTATAAAGTCTTTTTTAATGTTAAAAATCATACAATCATCAAGAAACTGATTATCTTTATATCTTGTTTCGAAACCAAGTTTAATAATCTTTAAAGATGAAAGTACTTGTTTCGTTGTTGCAGTAGAAACATGAAGAGGTCAACGCTAGACAGATCAATCTATAAATCATGGAGAAGTATGCAAAATTTTTTCTTTCAAATAAGTGTCAACATTATAACTAGATGAGCAGTTTGCACCATTGGTCCACTTATTATGGCGGTTTTCCCATATTAGTTCACAAATTAATTTTCATTCCATGTTGATCCAGAATTTATTTAAAATGTCTCAAATTGGTCAGTTCTGTCAAACTTGTGTGGCCGTCAAGTTCAAATCATATGCTGGACATGTGGATTTTAGAAAGCAAATAAAATAAATTTATATATATTATTATCAAAAATAAAGAAGTTAGAAATAAAATTAGAAAAAACCAAGAGAGCACCCTCCTTGCTCTTGCAATCCCCCCTTCCAACCCCCACCTCTAGGGTCGGCAATGGGCCGGGTCGAGCTAGCCCAGCCCTAATTTTTTGGGCTCGGGCTTGGATAAGAGGAGCTCAATAAAATTTTCAGGTTGGGCCGGGCCGGGTTTGGGCTTAAATACACAAGCCCAAGACCTGCCCATTGGGCTTGGGTCTTGCAGGCTTTTGGGCCGAGTCGGGCTAGGCCCAAACGGGCTTTTAGGCATTTAAAGAATATTAAACACAACTTTAAAAAAAAAAATTTAGATATTTAATTTAGCCTAAAATTAACAAGTTCATACACATTATGCCTGATAAATTTTGGTTTTATATTTTATACTTATTAAATAATAGTTTTAGTGTATAATGTTTAGGGAAGGGCCTAAACTCCTAATAATTAGAAGATTGAGATTTGAGAAATTAAGGTTTGAGCGATTGGGAGATTGACTAATTTAGGTATGATTGGGGTTTCAACGTTCAATTGAATAATTGAGTTTCAAATTTTCAATTAAGTAATTAATTATTTGATTAGTAGATTACATAATACATATAAATTATAAATTATGATTGATATGTAAGTATGTTATAATTTATATGTATGTAAATTTATAATTATAAGACTATATTTTGTTATATATAATTACATATAACTATATATTTTGTTATATAATTATATAAATTGTTATAGGAATTAAAATTTGGACCTAATTCGGGCTTTGAGCTGGGCTTCGGGCGGGCCTTGGGCTTCAAGGGGATGGCCCAAAGCCCGCCCAAGAGACTTTCGGGCCTAATCGGGCTTCGGGCCCAATGGGTCGGGCGGGCTTCAGGCCTTAGGCTTTTTGGTGACCCCTACCCACACCCCAGCTTGAGCACCTCAGCAACGGCGGCGATTAGCTGTTTTCTGGCCACTTCTCGGTGCCAGATCACTTGGTCATCATTTAATTATATAAATTGTTATAGGAATTAAAATTTGGACCTAATTCGGGCTTTGGGCTGGGCTTTGGGTGGGCCTAAATGGGCCGGGCTTCGGGCGGGCCTTGGCCTTCAAGGGGATGGCCCAAAGCCCGTCCAAGAGACTTTTGGGCTAGGCCGGGCCAGCCCAAATTTCGGGTCTAATCGGGCTTCGGGCCCAATGAGTCGGGCGGGCTTCGGGCCTTGGGCTTTTTGGTGACCCCTACCCACACCCCAGCTCGAGTCCCCAGCAACGGCAGCGTTTAGCTGTTTTCTGGCCACTTCTCGGTGCCAGATCACTTGGTCATCATCTGCCATGTGTTGCACCCAGAAGCAGCACCATTGTTCACACATATAAAATCACCCACCTCAGGAATAGCCCAAACCCATCTGCCACCATAGCCAAGCGGGCCAAGCCCAATTTCCTCAAACCCATCTGCCACCATGGCCAAGACCCGACTTGTACCCGCCACCCAGCTCCAGGAATCCCGGTGCCAACTGAGAGTTTAATAACAAAGCAAGGCCAGTAAACGAAAGAGATTGTCCAGAAAATGCACACCCTTCTCCCATCTCCACTCTATGACCGTTAGAGATTGTTCAGAATTAGAATCAGTTCCAGAAGAGTGATTTCCGTCAAAATTACAATTACATTGCATTAGTATTGCAAAAAAACTCATTGCAAATTGCATGCAGCGGGGTCTATAAGGACTCACCTTTCTCAAACTGAAAATCCCTCTTTCGACACACTCAGGTTAGCTTGTCTTCTGGTTGAGTTGGATTCTCCTGATTACTAAGCTATTCCCACACCTATTCAAAGTCATTCCCCCACCTATTCAATAAAACTAAGTATTTCAAATTAGGAGGTTGTCACAGCCCCACATGAATACATGGCTTTTGGATTGCAAGGGTATCTTAAGCAATTACTTTTATTTATATTTAATTTTTAATCTTAAAAGGACTAGAAGAATATAAGATCAACTAGCTTTGCTCAAATATGCTATAGAGTTGAGAACAAGTCATTGTTTTAGTGATGCCAAAAGTTTTGAGAATGATGGGTTGTGGATTTTGACAAACTCCCTCTTAGTCTTCATGTGCAGATAGAACATGGAAATGCATAAGATTAATTTATAACCAGTTGGAAGCTATGGTCTACATCAATAACTTGTGAATTTGCAGCGTAATTCTCCCCACCACTGAAGCAGGACTTAGTCTTTGCTCTTGAGTACTCGCAAGGCCGAATCAATTATTTCATCATGGGTTAATATTCTTTAAATTTGTGACTCTTTGTACCCTCATAAAATTTGGGAATTTTGAATGCTTGTTTAATTTTTTAGTCTTCGGCTCACAAGGAGATGGAGACAATATTACAAAAGTGAATTTATATATATAGACTCCTTCTAATGTGGAATTCTATGAAGAATTTTATTTGTGAGAATCTCTCATAGAGTCGATTTACGCTATATAGTATTTTAATGATCCGAATCGTTTATTCTTTAGGTCTTTATTCAAAGATTATTCTTGCAAAAAATTAGCTAAATCAAAAATTATTTGCCTATCAAAATTTGACTAAATAAATTGATGAATCAAATATTTTTTATAAAATCATCTATTTGTTTGATTAAGTTAGTTAGGCAAAGAATTTCTAATTTGGTTAATTTTTTGTAAGAATGATCTATAATTAGAAGCTTGAAAAATAGACGTTCAAATTGTTGAAAAATTATATGAAGTGAGCCCATTCATCTCATTCCACAAATAAGTTTTTTTTTTAACTTAAGTGTGAAATTTCATATTTGAAGTGACTTATATATATATTAATATTTTCAAGAGGTCCAGTAGAATGTACGGGGAAAAGATGGCATCTTTTAGTCATTGTTTGGTGGACCCATCATCATTATTACTTTTTATTTTTTGAAGTAAAACTTTAGCGGGAGAAAGAGATGAGAAACTTTAGTTGATGAAGCTTACGGCCAAGCCAAAGCCTTCCAGATGTTTGCAGCACAAAAAGGTGACTCAGTTCATTAGCTAAATCTTATCCTATTCTTCACTCATCTATAATTGTCTATTTACCCCCAAAAGTAAGTCATTCATAACCACACATCTAACTATCAAAACTTGGGGCTAAGGAAATATCTTTCTACAAAAGGAAGCTACAGCGCAATGAACAAGGACGACTGCTCCAACACAGCCCCAAATATTCACTACAATGTGATTTTCAATTTAATTTCGAGAAACTTTTCAATTCCTAGCAGCTTTTCATAGCCTAGTAACTTTTCAATTTACTACAATGTGACTTTCCTTTTTTATTTTTTTATTTCCATAGCCCAATGGCTTTTAACTTTTCCGATCTCTCCATTTTAATTTTTTTTTTCTCTTGTCATTAATGTGATTTCAGATTTCTTTATTTTTCGTTAGCCCAGTCGCTTAGATTTCTCAAATCTTTCTTTAATTTCATTTGTCTAGTCTCTCCCCCATTTTTAATTATATCTACTTATGCAATTTTCATGTATCTTGGTTATATCTAGATCTCTACTGTCTTCTTTGAATTTATTTTATTGTTTATTTCCATGATAGTTTTGAGTTTCCGTCAAAATCATCATCTGCGACTATAAATTTAATTTGGTGTTAATTCCCATGAAAGCTCTCTTTTAATAATGGCATTTCATTTTTATTGTCTAGTTGAGATTTAACTTTCACTTAGCCTCAAGTTTATTTCAAATTTCAATTTCCCTTGAGTTTTTATTTCAAGCTTTATGCTGCCCACTTTTTATTTTTATTTTGGTTGTTCATGCTTAAAGTCCTAGATTATCTTAGGCAAGAAAAGAATTTAGATAGATTTTTTGCGTTCCTTTTCTATTGCACAATCATTTTTTTAGAAATTAGATTTTCATTCGACGTATTTAAATTCATTTTTACATTTTTTGCATTTTAAATTCATCTTTTCCAATTGGCTTGGCCGATTAGTGGCACGTGCAAAGGTCGGAAACCTCACCCTCATTCATGACGAGGTGTTTTAACTTGACTCTCAGTCGTTCACGCGACCGAGCCAAAACAATGACTTGGAAAGTCATACATACTTTTCATACGGCTATGCAATTTAAAATGGTCATAAGCATTAATTATTCTTCTTTAGAGATCGATCTTCTAGATTCAATTATATATAGGAGTAGAATCCATTATATTGCTGGTATAGAAATTGAAATTCTAAGCTTTGGGTCAAATTAAATAAAGTCTTGGGAATCTTCATGGATTTGGGTTGAATGTCCTCCTACTTTTACATGCTATATAACGTAGCCAGTTTATAGCTATCCCTGTTCACGTCACCTAATATAAGCTCGTCAGCACGTACATGTTTGGTTGAAGTGGTGTGAATCATGCCACATATAAAGAGGCGTGCGTGAATACCAAATAAAAAATTGTAAGTTCTCTTACTAAATACAAAAAAAAAAAAACTTTTTTCTGAACTTATTTTTGCGAACTTAGGTGACGTGATATCAGTTTGGTTTTCTTTCTATTTCTTATTGTTTATTTTATAGAGTCAATTGCCACCTAAGTTATGGAAACCATAGTTCGGAAAGAAGTGTTGGTGTAAATAGGTAGCATCTTCCATACATAAAACCTACAAATTAAGATGCAAGACTTTGACTGATTGACTTTGTGTGGCGTACTTTGAACAAGCAAGACTATGGGACAAGTTTGCCACATGCATAATAACAATAATAATAATAATAATATAATATAATATGAAGACTCTGAAAATGAATTTTTTTTCTTTTTTTGGTTTATTTTTTTTAACAAAGCTAACTTTGTTATCAAGAATCAAGATTAGGGTTACAGCCACTCATAGTATAACATGTGGACTGGATGTCATGTTCACTTTCATTATTCACATCAATGTGTAAAATGAGTAAGAAAATAAGGCATAAAATTAAATATACAAACCTATTAATAGCTGTACATTTTAATTTGGATCAGCATCTAAAAGCTTTTGTTTCAAATATGTAAATTTTACGTTTTCCTTTTCAAACATTGAAGCGATGCCTAGTAGTGTACTAGTGTTTTTTTGGTTAAGCAGACCAATTTAAATTTTGTTGTGCTACAGATGTGTGGTCTTCCCATATGACACAATGATATAAATATTGTGTCAAAATTGATCGAAGAACAAGTCAAGCAAACTTCAAGAGAATGCAAAAAAATGAATAAATATTGTGTTGAGAGAGTTTATTGAGTTAGGTCTCATTATAACTTCCTACCAACTGAACAATACTGAAAAATATTGTTTGTAACAAGTGGTTCTAAAAGAATCATATAATCAGCGCACCAAATTTGACTTTTGGACCCTATAATCCATAAATTTATTGCAACTTTTCGTCTCAAAAAAAGTTGAGGCTCATTTTGTCTGGCTGCAAGCAATGGGTAACATCTTATCGGTCACTTTACAATGCGATACCATAGTTTCTGGCTGCTGGAATTCCACTCTGCGACAAGCAGAACATGTACGTAAGCTTGAAGAAAACCTTGAAGCTCTGAAAACTTCTTTGCAAGAATTAGAGTCCATAATGAATGATGTGAAGAGAAGGGTGGCCGTAGCTGAGGAGAATCCATTCATGAAGCGGTCAGACCATGTACAGTGGTGGATTTCAAGTGTGGAGTCTACTGAAACTGAAGTCAATCAAGTTGTAAATGATGGCAATCAAGAAATTGAAAAAATATGCTGCGGAGGTTACTGTTCCAAGAACTACATGTCCAGCTACAGCTACGGAACAAAAGTTGGTAAAATTTTGGTGCGAGTGTCTGATTTAAAGAGAAAGGGAGTTTTTGAAGATGTGGCTCAAAGTGTACCTGCCCCTGTAGTCAGCTATGTACATGTTGTGCCTACTGTGGGCATGGAATCGATGCTTGATAACGTTTGGAGGCACATTGAAGATGAACTAGTGGGGATAATTGGTGTATATGGGATGGGAGGGGTGGGCAAGACCACCCTCCTAACCCAAATCAATAAAAAGTTGGTCCAAACTCGTCAAGATTTCAGTCTTGTGATCTGGGTAGTGGTCTCCCAGAAGTATAGACTTGAAAGTATTCAAGCTCAGATTGGTAAAAAGATAGGGTTTTCTGGTGACACATGGATGCAAAAAGAGCAGCATGAAAAGGCTGAAGATATCCTCAGGGTCTTGAGCGAAAAGAAGTTTGTGTTGTTATTAGATGATATATGGGAACAGGTTGATATGGCCAAAATAGGGCTTCCTAATATTATATCCTCAGGGTCTTGAGCGAAAAGAAGTTTGTGCTGTTATTAGATGATATATGGGAGCAGGTTGATATGGCCAAAATAGGGCTTCCTAATATTGCTGGTGAACAAAACAAGTCCAAGATTATCTTTACAACTCGTTCCGAGGAATTATGTGGTCATATGGATGCTCACAAGAAGATAAAAGTGGAGTNAGTGTTTGGCATGGGACAAAGCATGGGAATTGTTTCAACAGAAGGTTGGGAAAGAAACCCTTGTTAATATTCCTCTTGATATTGCTCAAACTGTGGCAAAAGAGTGTGGTGGTTTGCCACTTTCACTAATTACCGTTGGTAGGGCCATGGCTTGCAAGAAGACTCATCAAGCATGGAAATATGCAATTCAAGTTTTGAAGAAAGATACCTTAAAGTTTTCAGGTATGGAAAAGGTGTTCTCTCTTTTAAAGTTTACTTATGATAATCTAACAAGTGAGAAAGTCAAATCATGCTTCCTATATATTGCATTATTTCCCGAAGATTATTACCTATATAGAGAGGATATATCATTTTGCTGGATGTGTGAGGAAATACTGCATGACAATGCAAATGTAGAGGAAGCACAAAATGAGAGTTATGATATCATAGATACTCTTCTTAGTGCATGTTTGTTGGTGGCGCATTATGAGGGAAGTAAGGTAAAAATGCATGATGTCATTCGAGACATGGCATTGTGGTTGGCTTCTGATACAAAGAAAACAGAAGAAAATTTCCTTGCTGACCCAGGTGCAAATTTGGTGGAAGCACCAAATGTTGAAAAATGGAAGAGCACGAAAAGAGTGTCATTAATGGATAATCATATTGAATATCTAGTTGAAACACCAGAATCTCCCAATCTGTCAACTTTGATTCTTCAAGGGAATAATTTGAAGATGATTTCTGAAGGCTTCTTTGATTTTATGCCTAATCTGAAAGTTATGGATTTGTCTCGCAATAAGGATTTAACCCGACTGCCGCCAGGAGTTTCAAAGCTGATTTCATTACAACATCTAAATTTGTCCAGAACTGGTATAAGAGAGCTGCCGGTGGAGTTAAAAGCCTTAATAAAGCTCAAGTATTTGGATTTGGAGTGTACATTTGAGCTTGAATTTGTCCCACCACATATAATATCAAGTTTCTCCATGCTAAAAGTTTTGAGAATAAGGGATTGTGGCGTTTCAGAAAAAGTTCTCTTTGACAGTGAAAAAGGCATTCTGGGTGGATTGCACTGTTTGAAACACATCGATTTCTTGTCGTTGACCATAAGAAGTAGCTCTTGTTTCGAACAATATTTCTTAAGCTACCCTAAGTTTGTGGCATGCACTAAAGAGCTCTGTCTACGAAATTTTGACAGTACCAACGTTCTCAATATATCACCTTTGGCAAATATGAAATTTCTTGATGTCCTTCGCATTGAGGAGTGTACAAATATGGAAGAATTGAAGGTGGTTGATTGGGAAGGAGTAGGACGAGATCCTATTCGCAACTTGATTAATATAAAGCAAAGTTGCTTATTCGTTGGCCTTCAACGAGTATTTATACTTTCTTGCAGAAAACTGAAGGATCTAACATGGCTAATTTTTGCTCCAAATCTTGTGCGTTTGATTGTAGAGTTTTGCTATGAAATGGAGAAAATAATCAATTTGGAAAAATTGGGTGGAGTGGCAAGGGTGGTAAAGGAATTGAACCCATTTGCAAAAATCACAAGATTGAGTTTGTCCTCTCTAACATCATTGCAGAGCATATATGAAAATGCCTTACCATTTCCATACCTGAAGGAAGTCCAGATATATGACTGTCCAGAACTGAAGAAGCTGCCACTGGACTCTATGAGTGCCCAAGGATGCAATCTTATCATCCAAGGAAAGCAAGAATGGTGGAATGGGTTAGAGTGGGAGGACCATGCTACTCGAAATTTTTTCCTTCACAGCTTCAAGGAGGGGTGAACTACTTACTTCACAGATGAAGGTAATTGACAGTAAGAGTGCTGTAACTTGATGGCTTTTCTAGATCCTTGGTTTCAGAAACTATTTTGAGTTGAAAGTTTGAATATAAATTGCTTACGATGAAGTTGTTGGGCAGAGCAAGTTATTGATGGACTTGATAGAGCTGTGAAGAACATGAAGAAAGGCGAAGTGGCTCTGCTGACCATTCAACCAGAATATGCCTTTGGGTCAACTGAATCTGCACAAGATTTGGCTGTTATTCCTACAAATTCAACTGTGTATTATGAGGTGGAGTTGGTCTCCTTGTCAAGATGAGTATGATATGTTTTCCAAGACACAAATTAGAACTTGGGAGTTTCTGTGAGAAGTTGGACTGAACGTACTTCACTGGCTGCAGGAGAAGGAATCTTGGGACATGAACACACAAGAGAAGATTGAAGCTGCAGGGAAGAAGAAGGAAGGGAATGCTCTTTAAGGCCGGTAAATATGAAAGAGCCTCACTTAGATGATGTCTAGATTGTCATTTAGACTCACCTCACAAAACCTTTCATTTTGGTGACAGGCTGTGAGGTTTATTGAATATGAGTCTACTTTTAGCGATGAGGAGAAGCAGCAGGCGAAGATGCTCAAAATTAGCTGCAATTTGAATGATGCTGTATGCAAGCTCAAACTTAAAGACTACAAGCAGGCTGAGAAGCTATGTACAAAGGTATGCCTTGCTGATATGCCATATGTGATCAGCTACTAAAGGCTGATTTTCTTGCTCTCCTAAAATCCTAATGCGTGAGAGGTGTGATGTGCAGGTTTTGGAACTTGACAGCCAGAATGTGAAAGCTTTGTACAGGAGGGCACAAGCCTATATCCAACTTGTGGACTTGGACCTAGCAGAGCTGGATATCAAGAAGGCCCTTGAGATAGACCCCGACAACAGGTCTATTCACCATGAACTGACATTACATAAAGAGCTTTTTCTTTTTTTGTTTTTGTGTCTTTTTCTGTCATGCTTTTCATTTCATCCCGAGTCCACGGCAATGCCATCTGAGATTCATTTACTGAATTTATCTGGGATTTGGGTGCATTATCAGGGATGTGAAACTGGAATACAAGGTTTTGAAGGAGAAAGTCGGAATACAAGGTTTTGAAGGAGAAAGTCAGAATACAAGAAGAAGGATGCGCAGTTTTATGGCAACATATTTGCAAAAATGAACAAATTTGAGCGAGGGAAATCAACTGTAAGTTGACTGATTGACATGTTTGGAACTCTATTGTATTTGGAGTTGTGCCATTTACTTATTGCTTTGTGTGTTGTGTGGGATTATTTGCTATGGACT
>QANT01004746.1:0-13776 GCA_003254885.1 Purshia tridentata | reverse complement strand
GGGTATAATTATAGTCCTTTTGAAATAATTTTCCCATTTTTTTTTAGGTGAATTTGATTGCTTTTTTAAGTTTTTAACTACGTCAAAAGGGAAAACAAATTGTTTTTGGTCGCTATGTTTTATTTCGAAAACAAATTTGGTCTATGTGATTTCAAAATTTCACATTTGGTCATTGTATTTTATGTTATATGCAATTTAGGACAATTTTAACAAAATCAAAATTTTAATTTGGGGATAAATTATCCATTTGTTTTCAAGAAAAATTTTGTTGGTGTCTTATGGGTTTTGTAAAACTAGTTTCAACTTTAATTTTGGTATTTATTTGCTAAAGAGATTGAGGGTTACAAACTTTTTAAAGTTTGAATTTAAGTTTGAGATTTCTTAAAATTTTTGTTTGAAAATAAAATTGATGGTTATATACATTATTTTTTGTCATTATTAAGTAAAATTCACAAGTTTAAACAAGTTATTAATTTTAATTTGAGAAAAAAAAATATTATGTTGGGTACAAAATGTCCTAAGATTATGAACAATAAAAAACATAAGGACCAAATGCGAAATTTTGAAAATATAAGGACCAAATTCGTTTTTGGGGTAAAACACAAAGACCAAAATTATTTTTTCCCATGTTAAATTACATCTAAAAATTTCCTAAGATAAAAGGGAAAAAGAAATGAGAAGGTAATGTTGGTTAATTTTCTTGGTTATCATTCTGGAGAAATTTTGAAAAATAATCCCTTTAGGTTTTCATTAAAGACTTTTAAGCCATTTTTTTAATTTGATCCTTGAGTAGTACTTGAGGGGTGTTTGAACACTTATCAAGGGCCAAATTCTAAAAATAGAAAAAATTTAAAATTCTTTAAGACTCAAATTTGCGATAATTTTTTCAAATTTCTCATTATTGTTATTTTTATATTGGTTCCAGTTCCACTTTATTGTTTTTATTTCTTGAAAACTTTTCTCCAATAAGCTATTAGATGCATTTTTCGTATTTTGAAAATGTAGAATCTAATTACTCATTTTTTTTTACAAAAATATTTTGAAAAAATCATTTTGTATAACTATTGATGCAAAAATTCGTTCAAACCTTTATAACAACTTAAATATGTTGAAATGATGACATGGACGATCGGTCAGCCCTTCGAGATGAGCCAAGTTTTGCTGACAGATGCTTGAAGGGATCTTTCTATAAGAACAAGAATCATAAGAAATAGCACCGATGTGGTACCAGCCAACTACACTTCGATGATTAAGTCAGTATATGTAAGAATGTAGTGTTTAGGTATGAACAAGCAAGAACAAAGGATGAGCAAAGTATGAACTTGGGAGAAAATGGAAGAACAATGCAAGAAGTTCTGGGCTTTTCTCTCAAAAGTTTGGGTGCCTTGTTGGTTTTTTGTGTGTTATTCTTCACTCTATTCATGCATGTATTTATAGGCAAAGGGAGTAAAATATTTACCTTTGGGTTTAGTGGATGAGGAAGATCGAGGTTTAAACCCTTAATCATGACTAGTAGCATGCACAATCTCTAATTTCACAACTATATTGAATGCAAGCTATGCCTTTATTCAATGCAATATCTCTTGCATTGAATGTATGACATCCACTTGCATACAATGTGACATACCTCAATAAATGCAATGAAAGTTGAGAGTAAAATCTTGCAATGAATGTGCCACTTAGGTTGTCAGAGTATGAACGCATGAAATGTATATAAAGATATTCTTGGAACCTTATAAATGAGGCGGCGAAGTTCTAGTTATAGCCGAACTGACCTTTGTTTCCATGATGAAATTCAGGCATGATTTAGGGCAACTTTCAATTGGTTCGGATCATAAGGTGTGGTTCTCAGTTCAATCCGAACAATAAAGAGTCCATGTCCAAACTTCAATATGAAGCTAATGTGGGTTCAGATTGGTGAAGCCTAGTCCGAGCCAAACCAACATCCAGAGGTTGCCTGATAATCAACTGATCAATGAATTTTGGTTGTGTCTTTGCTCGGATCGAACCGAATAGTAGCCTTAGAATTGGATTGGATTTGATCTAAACAAAAGTGGTGAAGTGGCAAGCCCTTTTTGACCAAGTCAGAGGTCTGATTGGTCCAAGTCCAAGCATGACCCTTGCCGTCCATGCATCATCATATGTTGGCCATTAAACCTTTTGGGCCAATGAAATTTCAACACGATTTCATGCATTTTTCAGGAAAATTTCAAATATTTTGGTGGAAAATTTGGAAATTTTTGGCATATTTTGGAAGGAAATTATGTTCTCTTATATTGCTTTCTAACAAAATTTTCAAAAATTTCAATGGAAATATCCAAAATTTCTAAGTTGAAAAACAAAATTTTTGAGGTTCGATTTGAATGCTATGGTGGTCTAATGGATGATTAAAGATCCAGCATGCTCAGCTCATCCAGGGAAATGAGACCCACATGGTGGTGGGTCATGAAGTCACTAAAAACGGTGAGTCAACGCTGGAGAAGACCCACGGGTCCAAATTGGGTATTGGATTATGGGATTTTTTGAGCAAAAATGATCACATGGGGATGAAGAGGGAGAGGAGGTGAGTTTGGGGAGACCAAAACTATCCTAATTATCCGCCAGACGCGCTTCTATGCGTCGGAGACAGCGATGGTGGATGTGAAAGTTGCAGAGACAGAAGAAAGCTCGGGGAGAGAGATTGAAAAGAGAGAGAATGCGTGAGGGAGATAATGATTGAGGATAGAGGATAAATCAGAATATAAAATATGATTTTGGGATTTTAAAACCCTTGGGTGCAATTTTACCAAATTACCCTTAATTTTACACGTTCGTAAATATGGATGACAATAGGGTGGGGCGTGTTTGCTAATACCATCCCCGCCCCACTGAGTATACGGGGTCTCCGTTAGGTAATAGGTATGCAGGGGCCCATAGTTTTTTTAACTTTTTTTTTTTAATCAAAATAATACTAAATCAACATAAATATATAATATAATATAGAAAAAATACACTAAAATACATATATTACATTAGAATATCATTAAATTATATTATAACACTATTAAATTCAAAAGAAAAAATAAAATTATAATTTAAAATTAAAATGTAATTATAAAATTAATATTATATAATATATTTATTAACTTAAACGAGTATACAAGGGGGAGTAGGGCGGGGAGTGGTATTATCATATCCACTTAATAGGGACAGAGCTCTGTGTGAATTAACGAGGACCTGCATTATTGCCATCCCTATCCGTAAACCTTGAATTGTAGCTTTGATTCATGAATGGTTTGCGTCTACGAGCTCTTGGGCTTGAGATTGTTTAATGAATCCAAGTTCAAAACCAAAAGCCCATTAAATCAAAAAGTCAATTTTGGGTCAAAGTAATTAAAACGAAAATTATAAATTAACCAAAAAAAATTTCTAAAATATTTAAAATACTTTTCAAAATAAAACTTGAAAAAATATGGAGTCTTACAAACAATTACATACAAAATTATTTTGGAGAAGTATCATAGGGTGATAATTCTTTGCAATACACCTACTCTTCTCATGAGAATACTAAAAAGGGAATTTCTATTTATACCCAACAATTTTCTTTTGTTACCCAATTTCTTAATTTACCCAACACCCACTTTTTTTAAATCAGTTTTTTCTTATTTCACCTAACCTCAATTATCACATTACCCTTATTAATAGATACCCAACCCATTACTTTAATTTTCTCTCCTTACCCACAATTTTGCACACATACCCAACAATAGTAAATTTCTCTCCCAACCCAAGCATTTACACTACACCCATACCCAACACCATACCTAATAGCTACCATATTTCCCTCACCACCACTGAATAGAACACCCAATCTCAGTCTTTAAGTTTTTATTTGTTATTTTGGGCAAATTAAACTTATTTTATGATGAATTTGTTGTTTTTATATGAATTTTATCCATTAGTTTGAGCTTTTGGTGGATTTTTGGGTTGGATTCATTTATGCTCTCGGAGGTCATTCGGCTCTGGTCTGCCGAGTTCGTCGCAAATCTTCGGTTGGCATCAACCGAACATTTCTCAATGGTTCGGCTGGCTCCAACCAAACATTTCTCATTTGTTCAGCCGGCTCTAACCGAACATTGGTCATTTGTTTGGCCGGCTTCAACCGAACATTTGTCATTTGTTTGGCCGGCTCCAATCGAACATTATAGTCGTGTTCGGTTCTGGTTTGCCGAATACATTCCGAACCAAAAATTTCTAAAACGTCTAAAACATGGAAAAATGCAGAAAAATTACACAAAATGCACGCATACATCATCTGGAGGCTCATAGGATACGATTTCACCATTCATCTACCTAAAAACCCTTATTTTGATGTTAGAGTTTAATTTGATGTTAGTGTGAGTGTGAGAGATGGTGTGAGTGTGAGAGAGGATGAGTGAGGATGGTTAGGTTAGAATTGATAAAGGAGTTGGGTATTAGGTGTTGGGTATAGAAAGAAAATTTGACTTTTTAAAAGTTATAATTTGTCCTTATTGGTAATTTTACTAAGGGATAAAATGGTCCATTCAAGTTTAAAATATATGTTGGATATCAAAAGAAAATTGTTGGGTATAACTAAAATTTCTAAAAAAAAGTGAACATTTTGAACCTTTATAAAATCTATATGGTACTAATTGTTTATGTAATTCATGATGGAATATATAAAGTGTAAAGTGTTGTAAAATAAATAAAATGTAGGTGTGTGTTCAGTAAAATTTATGTAATTATTAATTATTAAACGATTTTTATTTAACAGTATTTATCTCACGCACCCATTATATTCATTATATATCACATGAAACTTGCTATATAAATGTATTTCTCTAATGTATTTTTTTTCTTAATGTAGTAAATTGTTAATGTTTTATTCAAAATGTTCGTCATTTATGCCTAATTTTTGTTGAAATCAAAATTTTCTTAAAAATTTCTATGTGATTTGACCTTTAAAATTTTCTGGAAACTCAAAATTTAACTTGTCAGTAAGTAAAACACTCAAAATCCTGTGGCCAAAAAAATTAAAAATTTCCATGTGATTTGACCTTTAAAATTTTCTGGAAACTCAAAATTTAACTTGTCAGTAAGTAAAACACTCAAACTCAGGGCAATTCTACCTTAACCATAATTGATACCCCTATTAGGGTTAGTATTAAAGCCTTGTTACGGTTGGGGCTAGCGTACTATTCTAATTAGGAAGAGGTTTCAACCTTATCCAGGAAAACCTTAACCCCACCTTGCTCAGAAACGCACTCCACCAGTCTCAGATCTTCTTAATCTATTCCGAGGTTGGTGCTAACCAATTCTTCTCACAATTGCTATCTTGTTTCATGCATTAATGAATTTACGCTCTGAGAATTAAGGATATTGTCTAATGTGTTTATGTTTTCTTCCCTATAATTCTGGGTTTTCAAATTTGGTTCTTTAATGTCACTGTTCGATGATGATGATAATATAATAATGTGATTTTTATTTTTATTTTCAAATTAATATGAATATGGGTCTGTTTCTACCTCTGTCGCGGGTGGAGATGATATATGAGTAAATGGAGATCTTGATCCTAATGGGGAATGTTAACTTTCTTTTTTCAGAGGAGTGGAGATTAGGAAGAGAAATACTACTAGTCTAACATTTTGAATGCAGTTGAATTTGTTAAACTTGCTCTGGATTTTCTGGTTTTGAGTGTCATTTTTCTTCCAAGGGTTATGTAGAACTATTTCTGCCCCCCTCAAATCCACAAACATAGTGTTATCCTCTCTTTTTAGAATAATAAGGAGACAGGAGAGAGGTAGTTTGCTTTGACATTAATTTGAAGATTTGAAGAATGCATTTATAACCTTAGAAAAAAGAGTCCTTTATCTTTCACTTAAAGCCTTCATCATTTTCCTTGATTTTTAAACGTAAGCAACCTATTGAATTCCTCAATAAATATTGATAAAACAAAGAAGAATTCCCCACATGGAAGGCTTTTTTTTTGCATGGATTTGATTAGAAAGAATTGAATATCACTGCTATCCTACTGTTTCAAGGAATGCAATGGGAGGAGGATATAAGAAAATCATCATCCTATGCATGTTTCCAACTGGCTCTTGCTTGCATAAAGTTTTAAGTATGACCAACCTGATTTGGACTTTGCTGCACTATATTCTCTGACAGAAATCAATATATTGACTAGTGTAATGGAAGATATCATAAGTTGATCCAGAAATGTAATGCCTTCAGTGATTTTTTTATGTTCATTACTGTAACTTACTGATAGTCCCTCAGATTGTATCAGTATGGGTATCCGAGCCCGAACTGGTGGTGATCGCCTAAGAACAGTTTGGACACCTGAAATGGATCGATATTTTATTGATCTCATGTTAGAGCAAGTCTGCAAAGGAAATAAATTTGATGATCATTTATTTAGCAAGCGAGCCTGGAAACATATGACATCCTTGTTCAATGCCAAGTTCAAGTTTCCATATGAAAAAGACGTTCTGAAAAATCGGCACAAAACGCTAAGGAATTTGTACAAAGCTGTAAAGAATCTCCTTGATCAGAGGGGATTTACTTGGGATGAAATGAGGCAAATGGTGACTGCTGATAATAATGTCTGGGATGAATATATAAAGGTGCTGTACTTAATCATTTAACTTTTTTGTTTTGTTTTTATAATTCCTTTTTTCTCTTGACCATGTAAAGAGACTTAAAGATTATGGTTTCAGGTACACCAAGATGCACGATCATTCAGAATAAAAACCATCCCTTATTATTGTGATTTGTGTTTGATATATGGTGATCCAGCCATTGAACAGAAAAGTAATCATTTTAGCCTTTATGCATATATTAAAAATAAATTTAGGATTAGGAACAGTTGATTTTTTGGGAGTTCTTCATTCTGCTGCTACTAATGTTGATGCCAGGTGATAATGTTCCTGAGGAGTCATCACATTCAGGTGAGAATGATACAACTGCAGCCACACAGCTGAGGAATGTTAATCAGGAAACTGCAGAGGCTCTTCATGATATCATGATTGGCAAGGATTATGGAATTGCAATGTCAGAAAAAGATATTGATGTTGTGCAGCATGCTATAACAAGTGCTCATGGAACCACCACAAGTAGTCGCTCCAGAACTTACTGGCAGCCACCCATGGACCGTTATTTCATTGACCTTATGCAAGAACAGGTGCGGAAAGGCAGCAGGATTGATGGTATTTTCCGCAAACAAGCATGGATGGAGATGATTGCATCATTCAATGCTAAGTTTGGCTTTAATTATGATATAGATGTTCTTAAAAATCGGTACAAAACTCTGAGAAGGCAATATAGTGTTATGAAGAATCTACTTGAATTGGATGGGTTTATTTGGGATGATACACGCCAAATGGTGACTGCTGATGATTATGTTTGGCAAGATTATATTAAGGTATTTATCTATTCAAGTGCAGCATACTTATTCAACTGAAGACACTGTGTATGAAATCAATCTGTTATGTATTACACATACATTAGATTTCCATCGGGTTGATCTCTTTTTCTAATGGTTGAAGTGAGTCAATTTTACCTGTAGTAGACATATAAAACCTCCCAATATAATCTTGATGATTACTTGCATCCTTGTTTCATTACAAAGTTTCAAGAAAAATTTGTTATGGCAACATGCAGGAACATACTGATGCACGTCAGTTCATGACTCGACCTGTTCCATTTTACAAGGATTTGTGCATGATATGTGATCCAAGTGATGTTGATGATAGAGACTGCTTTTCAGGTCAAGATCTAGAGCAACAAAATCAAGTTGAAGGCGGCAAGTGCTCTGGAGTGTTAACTAGTTTTCAGTCTCCATCTACATCAGTTTCCGGTGAAGATCAAGTCGAGTCAACCCATATGTGCCAGAAGAAAAAACGTCAACTAGAAAACTGCTCAAATCAGGATCATCCAAAAAGATCCCGAAAAGAGGATGATGGCATGGCTAGTGCCCTTCGTGAGATGGCATCTGCAGTTTCTTCATTATCAGAGAAGAAGAGAAATGAGAACTTGATCTCAGGCTCAATAGAAAGTGTGATTGAAGCAGTCCAAGCATTACCGGACATGGACGAAGACCTTGTATTAGATGCTTGTGATTTGCTAGAGGATGAGAAGAAGGCAAAAACATTTATGGCATTGGATGTTAAATTACGAAAGAAGTGGTTGATGAGGAAACTTCGGCCACAATAGGTCTTAAGACTTTCCAAAGTAGCCTAGATAGTTTATCAATTAGCATAGAAATGGAAACAACTTTTGGATCTAATGCATGAAGCAAAAGTAACATCAACCAGCTGCTTTCTCTTGATAAGCCATTTTAAAACTAATGGTTGGTTATAAGAATGTTGTTGTGGACTCTTTTTTTCATCGCACAGTTATTATGACAAACGTTCGAGCATGCAAGTGATGGTTGGGTTTTCTTTTGCAGTTAGCAAGGTTAGTTGTCTGCAACATTGTTTTAAATTTCTCTTTGCACACATATATGCTTCCTTCAAGTTACACATCACTATTTAAGTATTTAGTATTTGCCCCTTCCGCTATATACCTACCTGCCAATAATTGCAGTCAACGGGTGAAGTCAATTATACATATTTGTATTAAAGCCTAGGTTACAAAAGTGGTTACAATATGTTTCAACTATACATATTTGGAGCATAATGAACTCAATTAACTATTAGTTGGTATCAAAAAATGATGGTCAAATTAACTAAGGACTATATCCGTTTGGAGTCTCCAGGCCCATAAGCAATTAGAAACTATTATGGACCTGGAGACTATTCCTTGCCATCTCTTCAAATTACCTTCTTGTTCATCTATCATGTTTTTCCATTCTCCACCTGTGATCTTTGTAACTTCCAGGAAAGTTTTGTTATCTCTGTTGATGCAAAAATCTGTACATTAACGTAAATAATGGGTGGTAGGCCTAGAAATTATAGAGTAAAGAATACAAAAGACTATAAGTGGTTCACCCAATTTGGGCCACATCCACAGTCAGTTTTATATATATGGAGAGATTACAAATGTTTGGAAGCGATACAAATTTGGCTTAGAAAAGCCTTTGAAATGCTTGCTGTCTAAACATGAAATCAGCCCCCAGAAGGTGAATCGAATCCCCCCTTCATCACTTGGGATGAAGGGATTAATATAGGGAAAACAGTGGGTCTTTTGGGCAAAGTGAGAATATGGAAACTGATTGGCTTTTTGTCTTGGGCCTCATGTGTGTAGTAAATGGGCTATTGGGCCAAGTAGGCAACTGATGGGCTTTTTTCTTGGGCCTCATGTGTAGTAAATGGGCCATTGGGCCAAGCAGGCAACTGGGCCAGTTATAATAATGGAGGCCCGACAGATGGCCCGAGACATTCTCCATTGGTCGAGTCAGGGCTTCGATTTCTATGCTAACCATGTGGCAGTTTCTCATTGGTTGGATCAGCTGGTGAATTTATGTACAACAATCTCCAAGCAGAGTTGCTCACCTCTCATTTGTGAACAGGAAAATGTTGAGCTTGGCTGCTCAGGTTTCAATGGATCATGTTCTTTCTTCTCTTCTTAATTGATCTCTTTCTCTGTTCTTCTCCCAGAGCTGCATTGGTTTACTCTCATGCTTCTCTTTTGATTGCTTTACTCTCAGGCTTTTCTTTTGAAGTTACTTACAAATAATCTTCCTCTTTATGGTTGGTACCTCCCTTGATAAGGCTTTTTCTCTTCTGCATTGATGTTCTTCCACTTGGCCCCAGAATGCTTGGCAATTCTTTAAACTCTGCCATTATGTTCCCCTTCTTGATATCATTTCATTTATCTTTGCACCATAGGATATAAAAAGAGGAGATGACCTCTTTTTTCTTTTCTTTTTTTGTTTTATTTTTCTCTTTTTTTGTGTTTTTCAGGGCATCAGTAGTGATGATCAACTTCAGGTGAATTTTGGAGCACGTCGGCTGCTACGAGCTCATTTCCATTAGGCCCAGTTTTGGGGTGTCACAAATCGATCTAAGGACTACAGTGTTCTATTCGAAGTTCTCAACTAAACTGGCCGTGAGATTTTAATCTTACTCAATTGTACTTCAAACCTCATGCTTTTTTGTTTTAATTTGTTTATAAATCTTGCAGCAATTACTATGAAAGCAGGCTGAAAGGTGTTGGTGCAGTACTGAAGGCAAAACCATATCTCTACAAATTTTATGTTTCAAAGACTATCCCCAAATATATAAAGGAGTATAAAGGCCTAAGCAATGGGAACATCGTGATAACTCGATTATAGGCTATATATAAATTAGAGCTTATGTTCAGGGACGGAGCCAGAAAAATATATCTATGGGGGCACATTTTTCTTTACTTTATTTTTCCTTACTTTCCATTAATAGATTTTTTTTTCCATCAAACAAATAGTCACACATAAAATCAAAAAATATTAACTACAGACAAATATTTCATTTTTCTCAATACCTATTTAAATTGGCAACACTCAAATTTTCATAAAAACTATCAAATTTACAAATTAAAAAGTTTAGCACTGATACGATTTTAATTTTACAAATGTAAAAAAAACTCACGTCAATTGAATGTCAAATAAATTTTATACGACGAAAGAAAATAACTCAATAAATGCAAAGAACAATAAATAGAGATTAACGTCCACAAAATTAAAAAGAATAAGGCTATACATTAATAAAAAAGAACACATAAGAATGCTATGTGTAGAAATGAGACACAAGATACTTTTACAATTGGAAAATACATAAAATTGAGATTGAAAATTAGTGAAATATTTTAATTGTTTGGGGGCACTTATGTAAAATGCCATAAATCAATATGTAATATTTTAATTAAAAAATATGAGAGGGAACACGTGTCCCCCCTGGCCCCTCCTTGGCTCCGTCCATGCTTATGTTGGTCAAGTATTTAATATATAAGCATCTTCTTTAGCCTATAGTTTCTTTCTCATTGTGTGTATGTTAAATTATTTAGTTTAATTTTTATAAAATTGTAAATTTTCAACTCATTAATTATATGAAACCAAAAAAAAAAAAAACAAAAACCATAAACGTAATAGAAGTAAGTAGCCAATTAAACGGACTACGCTGAGTGAGCTGAGCAGTTAAGCTTACCCCTTGACACAACTTAAGGTAACAATTTGTAACCAATGGCTAGCTGCCTCGCCTTCCTCTCAATTTACCCATTAATTGTCATCTTAACTTAACACTTAATTAGTCACCTACTCCTGCTCTTCTAGAGAGTCGATATATTCTTTTTTTATTAGAACCAAAAAGGTCGCATAAAATTATTAACCTCTGGCACTACTTTCTTTCTTTTGGTCTTATTGGTGCAAATTAATTATGTCTCACTAGAAATTGAGAGAGTGGATTGTTGACCGGTGGTTTTGTGTTTAATTAGGCAAGCATATAATGAATCTATATGTAAGGGCTTTGATTTCCTGCAAAAGTCCAATGTGGATTGGATGCGGAAAACTTACCTTAGTCACAAGATTCCACAAATAGTGTGAAATCTTGTAGTTGAGGTGGGTTTCCCACAACTAATCGCACTGGGCTTCTGCATGAGAGACTTTTCCTTATATATAAAAGCCCATTCAAATAAAGGAAAAAATTAAAAATTTCTTGCTTCAAGAAAGGTAAAAACATGTTCTCTATTATTGATGGACCCGGAATTTAATTTACTTGGGGGTGTAATAACATACAAACTAAAAATTAAATGAAAAATAGTTCAGTAATAATTTCAAACTTCCATAGAAATTTTTTTTGTCCTTAGGAAGTTTTATGTTTTAGAAATGTTGGATGATAAGCTTATTATCAATAAACTTGAAAATGTCTTTCTCAAGATATACAACAAAAAAGTTAAAAACCTAAGAAAATTTGTATAGTAACAATTATCCGTCAATTAAACTAAGCATCTATCCAATCCTTAGTTCAGTTCCCTATAGAACCCAGCACACTCAAATACTCAATATTCTTCACTTTTCTTCACTTTCTCACCAACCAAACACTGAGTTCGCAAAATCAAGTGGCAGAAAATAAAATCAAAGACTCAAAGTCCAGACACACACACACATAAAGTAGAGTGATTTACTAAACAATCACACTCAGCATCAACCATCAGAAAAATCTAACAATAAAGTGTATGTGGCTGCCTCATGAAGCAAGAGGGCCCAGGGGCGAAGAGACCTTCATTGTTAAGTGAGAGGATAAAATTTTTATTTATTTATTTGTTTAATTAGATAACTGAATCAAAGCAAGATAAGCAACCAAGTGTGGGCATCCGCCTACACTTGGCCCGACGTAGGTCCGCCCTTCTTCTCTGTGTAACATTTGTCAATACAGTTTGAAGATCAAAACTATTTAATGTTTATGTTCCTTCACAAGGGTTATTTTTGTAAAAAATCAGTCAAATTGGTAATTATTTGGTCATCAAAACTGTGCAATCAAATACTATTGTAACATAAAATTGAACATATGTTTGCTATAATAAACTAGCTAAACAATTTTGAATCTGGTTGATTTTTTGCAGTGGTGATTTTTAAATGATGTTCTAAAATATCTACAGTTCAGATCATTGAATTATAGGCCCAAAAAAATATTCTTACTTTTCTTAAAGTATATATATTTTTCCCCATATATATAGGAGTCCAAATGTTAATTTTTACAAATATACATGTATTTATAACAATGTTTAGTGGACAATGGACATATGTTATGGTGCCCTTTGTTCCTTCTTGCTCTCTTTCTCTTTTATGTCAAAGTCTCACATGCTGTGGGAGCGAAAAATAACATGCTATTTTTATATTTAATTTGGGCCTTAAAGACGAGCTAGCTAAACAAGAGATATTAACATACTGGGCCTAACCAAAGCTCACCCATAAAAAGATATATGGTGTTGGGCCTAACCATAGCACACTCATAATATTGGGCTTATAAACCCAGCACAAGCTGAGAGTTATTGATAAAGTCAATACCCAAGCTACAACAATTGAATCACACCTTCCTACGAAATAGGGGGTATGACCACCACTATCTCCCTCACTCTCGACCATGAGCAGAATGGAGAACATGGGTGAGTGGGGAAGAACGTGGAATGATAGAACTTAAAATCCAAGATTCAAGAACTCTATAAAACCCAGAGAATAAACCATCTGAAGGTACACAATCAGACTGAATTTTATTGGCAAACACTTTGAACTCGTGCTAACTTAGTCATCAGAGTGTTTTTGTAGGTACACCCCCCTCCCCTCCCCTCTTTCACTCTTGTAGACGACAACTGAATATGGAATTTGCCTTCTCAAATGATCATGAAAAATTTTAGTTGACTAGTTATCATTATCAGAGATTTTTAACATCAACAGATATTGTGCTATGTTATTAAATCCTCATGTTAAAACTTAAAACTTAAAACCTATAGTCTAATTAAGTATTGGTCTTACCTGTTGGGTCATGATATTAACATCATGACGTTTAAACATTCATTTCTCATACATCCGACTTTTAACTCATGCTACAAATTGTTGCCATAACTTACAGTCTCTCAAATTTTACTTTTGTTGTTTTTTTATATGTTATAATTTTGAATTAATTTGAGTTATTATAAGAATTCGTTTCGAGTTTCCAAAGTGCGTTTGGTAATGTTTCGTAAAACAGTTTTTTGTTTTTATAAACTAAATTTATAGTAAAATGTGTTTACTGGCCATATTCAAAAAACAATTTTTAAAAAACATAGAATATGATTTTTAATTTATAGTTCAAATTTCACAGT
>QANT01004745.1:0-10751 GCA_003254885.1 Purshia tridentata | reverse complement strand
TTTTTTTTTTTTTTTCCTCCATTTTCATAAGCATCTTTACACTGCATAACCAAAATCCCCTTGAGATTGCTTGAGACAGTGGCATCTATAAACGAATTAATAGGTAGCAGTATCACTAATATACTCCGAAAAGGTCATGAGGCATTATAATATGGCATATTATAAAGAACAATGCACTGTCATCGTAGGCAGCTTCGATTTGTTTCCAACCATTCCACATGGGTAGATTTTGTTGCAGATTTCGGAAGCAATAAAATAACAACAATTTCTGGAAGGATCCCTTTCCTGGATTTTGGGCATGAAGATCCACATGAGAAGCAGAATCCAGTTGGCAATTGGCATGTTAAGATACAAATTCACACACATGCACATCAAAAACATTATCACTAACAAGTTAACGCATCTGAAATAGAAAGTGTGAGATAGAAAAAGAGAAAAACATGACCATGAAAAGAAAAAAAAAGAGGGAAGGTTTGATTGGCCTCTGCAGCCTTAGAACTTAAGGCAATCTACCAAGATCACATTTCTTATATTATTATGGTAGGATACATCCACCAAACACACATTGTAAGTAATAAATGCCAATATCTATCTATAGTCTATACAGCAACTGCTGTGATTATGAGAGCCAGGAAATAGAGAGCTGTAATAGCCAGGGGAGCTTAGCTTAGTGATTGAAGTCATAGTGACAGCATGCTCAGGGCATGGATAGGCACGCAATGCTGTATTGCATGAAGGTTACGCCAACTTCAGCTGACATGAGAGGAAGGAGGCTTATCACTTTCATACGGGCCAGTGTCAACACATGTGCAAGTCAAATTACAGCCACAAATCAGCCACTGGGCCATAGCAGGCCTATTGGTTGGCCTATCTTACCCAATTGGCTCAGAATTAAATTCGACTATGACCTCCTCAACTCTACCAAGGCTCTTGAGGCCTTTATAGCTTTTAGAAAAACAAGAGTGCTAGTAACTTGGTCCCAAGTGCATATAGGCTATGGCCTCCTATTTGCCAGTTTCCTCCCCTGTCCTCCCACTTGAGTTGCCCCAATCCACTCAAGTATCCACCATCTTAGAATGCACCTTTTAAGGCAGTTTTATTTGTTTGGTTGAGTTTCTGTATAATCATCCCAAGGAGAATGTTAGCTGTGGGAGCTAAAAACTCGCCCCGGATTGCACCATGGATGGAGCTACACTAGAATCCGGTATCAATCAATTATACATAATCAATATAATTATCAGCTCAATTTTGCAAATCTCAATTAATAGGCCGGGAAAGGCTGGCTATTGCACAGGTCAAACATATGATCTTACATGCCATTTAATGAAAAAAACAGAAAAAACAAACCAACCTTGGACCACTTTTAACAGATACAAGTTTAACAACACAAAACTGCTAACAAAATCTGAACTTAAAGGGAGATTATAAAATAAAGCTAGAAAATCTGCTTAGAAATAAGACTTTATTCTGCTGCAATTACTTGCAGAGCTGCTCAACTGCCGTCACAATCTGGGCTGGTTGAACAATAGTACATTCCTCCAATGTTCCAGCATATGGAGTTGGCACGTCCTGTGAAGACAAACATACAATTGGGGCATCTAAATAATCATGGAAGTTCTCAGTGATAGCTGCTGTCAAACTAGCACCAATACCTCCAGTCCGCATGCACTCCTCCACAATCAACACACGATGTGTCTTTTTCACTGAATTCCCGATCGTGTGAAGATCAAATGGTTTCAACGACCTGATATCAATCACTTCAGGATCATACCCCTTGTTCACCAAAGTTTTGGCAGCCTGCATCACATGATACCTCATCCGAGAATATGTCAATATAGTGACATGCTCTCCAGGCCTAACCATCTCAGCTTCCTCAAGGGAACACACATATTCTTCATCTGGAATTCTCTCCTTCAAGTTGTACAGCAACACATGCTCAAAAAGTATCACTGGGTTATCACTTCGAATGGCAGCTTTCATTAAACCTTTTGCATTGTAAGGGGTTGAGCATGCAACCATTTGGATCCCAGGAATTGATTGAAAATATGACTCAAGGCGCTGTGAGTGCTCAGCCCCAAGTTGCCTACCCACTCCACCAGGTCCACGAATAACTATTGGTATTTTAAACTGACCCCCAGAAGTGTAATGGAGCATACCACAATTGTTGGAGATCTGGTTAAAAGCTAGAAGGAGAAATCCCATGTTCATACCCTCAACAATTGGTCTGAGACCAGTCATGGCAGCTCCAATACCCATACCTGTAAAGGAGTTCTCAGCAATAGGAGTATCAAGAACCCGGAGATCCCCATACTTATCAGCCAGGCCTTTAGTCACCTTGTAAGATCCTCCATAGTGGCCCACATCTTCACCCATGACACATACAGTGGGATCCCTAGCCATCTCTTCATCCAATCCTTCTTGTAAGGCCTCAAAAAGCAGAAGTTCATGCCTAAGGAAAGAATTCACATCTTGTTAATTCCATCATCAATGAGTATCAAAGTAATATCAATAAGGCAATAGCTAACAACAAAAGCCAAAACAAGATATATATTATGATGCTGTAGATGATGTTCTATTTGGCCATATAACTTCACTTCAACTATAAACTGCAGAATATGGTGATGACACAGCAGATAAAGATTCATGCAGTAATGCATAGGCTCATATTCGGTAGAGAAGGATGAAACAAAAAAATTAAGACAGTAAACACAAAAGCATCAATACAGTAAATTTCAATGCAAAGGATACGTCAAACCTAAGAGGCAACATCTAGAATGAGTTGAAATTATGCATCGTTCTATATAAATAAAGAAACTATGAGCTTAGCATATTGAACAGTATACTAAACTCCAAAAACATATACACTAATACGAGTCGTGTCAGGCATCAATATCAAGAACTACAGTTTTTCACAGTGCATTAGTAGAAACTGTGATTATCATCTTACCTTGTACAAACCCTGTTTTTACAATAACTTCAATTTTTTTAATGTCCATGGTATACAAACCAACTTAAATCTTACAATCCGTTCAGTTTTACTCGAACAATTTCAGACATTGCATTGGAGATAACGTCATCTAAATGCTAGCTTAAAATCCCACTCAACCAAAGATTCTTAAATACTCACTCAAAACTGAATTACAAGTGCGAAATAATGTGATGCATGAGAACCCAATTTAGCCAAAACAAAAGCTTAAAAAATAATCAAAACAGTAAAAACTTCATTTTGAAATCCCAAAAAGAGAAGTAACATACCCAGGTTTCGATGACGTAGAAGCTGCAGAGCTATCAGCTTTTGTCTATAAAATAAAGAAAAAAACCCCAAAAGCAAAATCAAAACTCAATGCATTAGAAATGACAAATTCAACATAATTTCAAATCAATAAAAATCCAAAATTAAAACATGAAAAGAGAAAGAGATGATTAACTGCAACAGCATTGGTGATCAACTGATGGGATCGACGAGCTCCGGCATTCGCACCCGGGTTGACCCGGGCATCGGATCTAACCACAAAGAAGCTCGCTTTCCTCCCTGAATCAAATCAAAGAATAACTAATTACATACATTAATTGAAAGTGAAATTGAAAAGCATCGAATTGAAGGCAAAGAAGAATGGTGCAGACCTGGGAGCGATCTGCGAGATTGGATGTGGAGTTTTCTGGAATTGGAGGAGGAGACCGATAAAGCGGCCGCAGCAGCTCCGAAGCACTGAGAAACAGTCGCCATTTGATCGCAATTCTCGAACCCGAAAATTCCAAGCAACCAATTCGATGAAAATGGAGCTCGGAGACGTCGACGAAGATAAATTGGTGCGCTATACCAAGTTTATAAGATAATTTGGGCGGAGAGATTGAGAAATGGGAGGCGATTTAATTGAGACTTGTAATCACTAATCAGAGCCAGTCCCGCTTAGTTTTCATCGCCTCCATCCAGAGTTCTGATCTCCTACATTCGAATAGTACAGTAGAAATGTAGGACGCCGGCCACGTAAGAAAGAAAAGGGGGCAAAATTACGGAATTGGGCCTAAGTGTTTAAGATAGGATTACGTGGAGAGTTGTCATCGATGGGCTAGAATTCTAGGAGAAGATTATTAAAGCTTCCCGTTGCAGCTCTCTATGTAATGCATCCGTTGGTAACCTAAGCTCAACCAATATCATATATAATTTAGTCCTCACCGATATATACCAAAATATTTTTCAAATGAAATTATTTTTCTTAGTATAAAATTGTCAAAGTTATACGTGCATATTATATATATATCTATTAAATTTGTTTGCATAGTACTTAAGTTATTTTGAATTGTAGGTGGGTTAATATTATTTAAAAATTAATTTGTGAATTTGGTAATTTTTTGGAGTATGAATACCTAAATTAATGTACCCAAAAAAAGTATGAAAACTATGTTTCTGGTCCCCAACTATAAAATGATGTGGTTAAATAGTGTAACGACGGAAGCTTTTGTATTTCTTTTTTTTTTTTACTATAATCCACGGAGTGACGGATCTTGAACCTAACTTTTTCCATCGTTTGATAGTAATTTCCGTTGTTTTTGTCTAAACCCTAACGAAATCGAAATTTGATCGAAATTTCCATCAAAATTTCCAACGAAATCGAAATTACATTCCTTGTGTATGGACTAAGGAGTATGGACAATATGGGAACCATAAAAGGAAAAACGAAAAAAGAAAAAGAGGCGTGGCGCTTGGACAATGGAGCTTCTCTATCTGCTGTGTTCTATCCTTTCCACCTTCCTCACTTCGCTAACTCTCTCCCTCCTCCTCCCAATTCGCACGCTCCTCCGCCGCCTGTGCTCCTCACGCGCCGACTTTTCCTCCTCCTCCTGCGTCTCCCTCTACGAAGGTACTGTCTGGCACGAGCGACGCCGGCCCGTCCACCACTCTTTCCGCTACGCCGTACGCTACGCGCTTATTGACCTGGACGACGCGCCGCAACAACCGCTCCCTAACCACTTGTCCGCCGACGAGGCTCGGCGCATTGCCGGCACCGGTGGTCCAACGTAATCAATGATTAGCTTGTAACTGTTTATGTTTTGGGTTTAGACTTTTAGTCCTTTAAAATCATAATTGTGTTTGCTGAAATTGGTATTGAACAGTTTACTCTTGACAATACCTCCAAGTGTGGGATATGAGCAGAACCCATTGAGCTTGTACTACTGCTACGATGACCAGCTTTTGCAAAAGTGCATTGCTGAGGTTTGTTATTCATTCACTTTGCTGCATGGTCATGTTGCATTAGATTTAGATGTTGATGACTGATGAGGCTGACCCAACTGCTGATTTGTATCGGGTTTTATAGGTAACCAACACACCATGGGGAGAAAGAGTGTCATTCGTTTTCAACCCAAGCTCTGATGTAGTGGCAAAACCATTGCATGTCAGTCCTTTTATGGTAAGTTTAAGTAATTGCTATGCTTAATTACTTAATTAGCGTTTCACAATTCTTGTTGCTAATGTAATTCTCTGTTTTGAAATTGAACTCATCTACAACTTTTGTTATACTCTTAATGTGTCCTAAAGTTTAGGTGCATCTAAGATTTTAGAAAAGCATTGATATGGCTGAATATCATACCAACATTTTCATGCAGCAAACAGTAAACAAAAAACTTTTAGGGAGTACATTAAAGATTTAAAGTAGATTCTCTCTATGTTGTGGCCGAATAAGTAGGAAAATGTGGTATGCATTTTTGTACCTGGATGCTTAAGGGAAGCTAGGAGGGTTTTGTGGGCAATGCTCTTCAAAATAGAGTTTGTAATTCCTGGCTTCTGATATATGTTTCCCATGTTGGTACTTAGTCAAACTGTAGTGATCACAACCATTTTATTTAAGTTCTACTGAATTGTCATACATTTCTTATGGTTTGTATGCTTTATTCATTATGCAAATATCAAACTAATCCAGAATGCAATACGATCTTTTGAGTAACTGTTTTATGATAATTTCAGGATATGCATGGGGATTGGAGTATCAGAACAAATGCTCCTGATGATAATCTATTAGTTTCAATTTCTGTTCAACACCCTAAGCTTGGTAACTACTTCACAGCTACCCTAAAAGCCAAAAGGGTATCCTCAACATTCGTGTCTGATCATGCACTGTTTTTCTGGTTGATGCCACATAAGGTTGCGGTGTGGATATATTGGCATGTAAGGATAACTGCTTTATTTTGTCTTGGCTGCACTCTAGATCTTCGCATCAACTAAATCAAAAAATTTTAACTTTTGTTTTTAAAAAATAACTTTGGTGAGAAACTACGTAAAGATGAGAGAAATTGAACCTTCTAATATCAGCCTCATTAACTGGTAGTAGAATGCTTTGCCTCCACTCTTGATAAAAATAAAAAAAAGAAGTAATGTCTACAGCATTTTATTCCAATCATTGGTCAGCTTTCCTAATTCTTCATAGCTCTTACACTCCCTGGTAACTACACTTGGGTGATTTTTTGTATTAATTCATGATTTAATTTAGTCTTCCAAGTTGAGGTTCTGTCAAGAGGATGTGTTTACATAGTTTTAATGATTGAAAAACATATGCCCTCTCTTTCTTGCAAAAGACACACATTAAGATGCATTGTCTACATGATTCTATAGTCGATAAGCTTCACCTTTGGACCTGACTGTAATTTTTTCTCTTTACAATTTCCTTCCCAGGCCATTAAACTGTGGTGGAAAAATGTGGCATTTGTCCAGCACCCAAGGTACACCAACCCTGCATATAGGGAGGAAGCTTTGGTACGGGATCAAAAACTTCAATGCTGTAAGGCTTTTGGATTGGACAAAGATAAACATCTGCAACTTGAAGAAAGCGGCCAAGGATGTATAGCTAACAAAAGTGAGGCTCGATTTTTCAAATGGAGAGATGCTAAGTGGCCTTGGTCTTGACTCCGAATTGTAGGGCACCAGAACCTTGTGCTGTGTCATCTGTGCTAAGATGGGTAGGAGCACTATCATTATTTGTTCCTCTCTGTTTCTCTTCATATCTCTGAAGTTTGTAATTGTATTCATTTCGGGCCATGCAGTGAGCAATCCCATTAAAAATATATGTATCATGTATATGATCTTCAATTCTATATTGATTGAAGGATTGTAACTCTTTCAAAACCTTTTCCTATAAAACCTGCAACTATTACTGATGTTTTTTTATATTTTCTTTTGTTTTAAGGACCACACCATTTCAAAGCTCAATTTCTTAGTTAAAACATTTTTCAAACTTAAATATTAATATAGTACAATCAGCTCATGTTTAATTAAACATTAGTTAACTTAGAATAAATAATCAAGTATACAATTAAATCAAGCAAAAAAATCAATACGAATGATTTTTCTTTTAATCTAGAGGGATGATATTCAAATAAAGTGAAGAAAATTACAAGGTAAAGGTCTATCGAATCAACAAAGAAGATAAAAATTAAAGTGACAGCACGAGTTTTTATTTATAATGAAATAATGTTGATCATCATATGTTCAACAAATTACAATAATGTTTGTATTATAAACCCATAAGTTAATGTTATCATTCACAACATGATAACCCCCAAAATTGCATTGCGCCATAAACCAAGACCTTAAATTGCTGCATATGGTCAGTGTGGGTGCATCATGCTGTGAATGATGGGGAATATTTGATGATTGCAATGCAAGTATGCAACTAATAATTTTTTTTTAAGTAAACTTAAAGTTCTACTTTTATAAATACATCTATTCATTGTTTAATGAAAAGAAAATTCGTGCTTTGCTCCCTCTGTTTTTTCGGGCTTGTTGGGCTGCCAAGTGTGTTTGAACTTTTCTTGTCCATTCATAAATTATTCCATTTTCGTGTAAGGTTGGCTTACATTTAGGTGGGGGGTTGTGGGTTTAGAGGTTTAGAGGTTTAGAGCACCCAAATGAAGAAAGAATAAGACTAAATAAAAATTAGAGACTAGTCTTATTCTATTGATCAAATTTGTTTCATTGCCTATGATATCTACAGGTCAAATTATTTTAAATCAACACAAGTAGGACTAACATGGAGTTGTTTGTGCTTCTAATTAAGCTCATTTAAAACTCCTTAATCATTATACCATTTGGTCATTTTAGTTTTCTATCATGTTGCTATATGTCTAATTAAGATCCGACTTCTCTACCTTTAAGCCGAATTCTAATTAAATAAACTAAGATGGTCTCGTTCAAGTGTTCAATTATTGATTTATTTGAATAGACTAAATTTTATGAAAGACACATACAGCAAAGTCTTGAAAAACAAAAAAGCTATATTAACACTCTGGAATTAAGGCTTTCATGAAGCATGTTCCGTTAAGGCACCTTTGACAAAAAAGTGAGCCCCATATGTTATAGGACTCACCTCTTTGTGAGAGGTGCCCCACCCCATGGAAGCCTCTCTCACACTCTGCATACTACATAACACGTAGGGCACACGGCACCCTATAAACAGCATCCACGTGCTCATGAGGCTTGCCACTCAAATTGAATGAGGTACAGATCACGTGCATAAAAACATAGGAAAATGGTGTTCTTAGTTCCTAAGACAGAAGTCAGAAACAAAAAGTTGGGACTCCATGGGTGATGGTTGGTTGGCCACCGAATTAATTGAAATCTGAACCACCCCCAAGCCGACCAGCCAAACGGGGGTGTTTGGTTCACGGGAAAAACTAAAAACATTTCCATCTTTTTAAGGTTTCTCGGGTAAAAACCATATGCCCATTACAAAATTCATTTTCTTAAGAGTTTTAGAAAATTAACATGTTTTAGATTACATCAACTTCATGTTCACTTATAGTCGTCGGAATTCAATCATGATATAAGTATGCAAGATCTCAGTCAAATCGATCTTGATCATTCAAAGACCAAACAAGTTAATTCCTTAAATCTGGATTACATATTTATTTAGAAGTTAAATTTAATAACTTATTTAAAAGAGTCAATATATAATTAATTATCTAAATTCACAAATTATATATTATTAAACGTGAAAATAGAGCAAAATACTTGGCATTAATAATTTCTTACCTGCAAAACACTACTTTTTCAAGAGATCAATTAAAGTTGCGGAAGCACAAAATGGGTAATAGTAGGATCATTTCGGTGAAAAAGCAGTACAGCAATACGTAGTCGTCGTCAGTATGATCACGATTGAGTAACAATTTGATGACTTTGTGCAATTCCAATGGATAATGCAAGTATCCGATATGTTTTTGGCTTTTGTTTTTCAACTTTTGAAGAGAAGTACTAAAACAGACAAAAAAAAATGAATGTGAGTTTGCCTCCTCTTATTTTCATGATGGGAAAGTGTGACATAATTCATGGCCAAAAACGTGCTCTTATTTTGGCAATCACGAGCTTTATTATGTATTGGAAATTTGGGAACACAACCACCTTATCATAATAGTGCCACAAGGTTGACGAAAGGAGAAAAAAATATATATAATTATAGCGAGGTGTATAAAGTAATGAATATATATTTATGGTGCGTATATATAGAATATAACAAATAAGTACTACCAAGATTACAGAATATAACAAATAAGTCCTACTAAATCATTATATTAGTTTTGAAACTAACTTTTTTTTTTCTTTCTCTTTTGTATGAAAAAACAAAGCCAAAAAGTATAATATTACAAAGCACGTTTACGAGGATTAGTATATATAATACAAACATGCATCTTGTGATTATTTACAACTATTCTGATTTTGCTTTTCAACAAACCATTTGTGTATATAGAATAATTCATGTGCCAAATATATAGTTAAAATAAGAAAATATGTTTTATATTAATAGAACGCCATCATATTCTTATTAAAAAAAACTAAAACACTTTAGTAAATTATTGCATACTTTAGCATTTTTTGTTGTTCTTTTGGTCATATAATTTATAAACTATTTCAATTTTAGTTATATACTTTACATGTTATTAGTGTTTTAATGATCATAACGAAGTGATGGATAAAAATAGAAATATGTCATCTAATTGCAACGATTTATAAATTACACAATTAGAACAATTGAAATTATAAAAACTAAAGCATTGCCTAACTCAAACTACATGGATTAAAAATAAAATTTAGCTTATTGATATTGATTATCCCCACCTATAATCTACGTACTTAGGAACCGTCAAAAAGTCGTCCGTAATTAATGGGGCCCCAAATTCTTGTATTTCCATTTTTTCCCCTATACTCGAATTGTCTTGTGAGTTCTGGGCCCTGGCCATATATTATCACCAAAAAAAGAAAAATTAAAAAAAAGAAAGGACAAGCTGGTGATAAATATGTTGGAGCGTGCGTGCCGACTGCAAGCACGTGCGTGAATATGAAAGTGAACGCAGTGAGGCAGTGATAATAAATGAGAGATGGCAGCTAAGCTCACAGCAGTTTTTTGGGGGCGCGTGGGGAAAAAATTAAAATCGTTTTCCACGTGCTGAAATGAATTAAAAGCGAGACTACTGACTAGCTAGCTTTTCAATGTCTTTGGCTCGATCAGCGCTAGCCAATGCTGGATTGGCGAATAGGGATACCGGGCGCTTGGTTTCTACTTTTTGCGTGCGTTACGTGTTGAAGCAGTTTTTCTAAATCACATTCATGTGGGTCCCGATATGTCCACCTTTTTTATATGAATTGGCAATGTTATAAATACATAAAACCAAACCCATTTTCAAATATAATTGTACCATCTCATCTCCTCTTCTCTTGTCTTCACACCCCATCAAAATATCCTTGTTTGGTTTCTCTCTTGGCT
>QANT01004744.1:0-17527 GCA_003254885.1 Purshia tridentata | reverse complement strand
TTAAAAATTTTAAATAGTTAATAGTTAATAACTTAATACTTAATAAGTTAATAGTTATAGGATTTACTTTAGGCCCTTAGGTAGTATATAAATAAATAATATAAAGGTTAAAAAAAAAAAAACTTAAAACAGTGTTATAAATCTAAATTTTAGGGTATATAAATATTAAAAATATATTATTTTTATTTTTATTTTGCATAGATCTGGTCTGGTCTGGTCTAGTCTACCAGATGTCATGATTTTAGAGATCAATTTTGGATCGAAATTGTCCGATTTGGTCTGCAGACCGAAAGGTCGGTCTCGGTTGATGTCCGGTCCTTTTTTTTCTGTTTCAGTCTTGTCAGTTTCGATCCGGTTTCTGGTCTTCAGGTCAAACTGGCCCACCCCTAGTTTCGGCACACCTAAATTTTGTCTTTAATTTAGAGATTAGAGATTTAAGTTAGCAAGATGTGCCTTGGACAACTATAGTTCCAATTGGATAAGGAAATAAGAGTTCTAAAGGTATTAGGAGTTCCTAGTTGGGTTGGATTTGTCACATGCAGCAAGGCTATATAAGGGATGATTGCTGATGAGTTTTGGGGGCCTTGGATTGAAGATTGATCTAAAGAGCAACCACGCCAAAGGAATCCTCCAAGGGTTTTCTCTATTTTTTTTATTGAAACTTTGTACTTTATGATTTCCATGACTATGATTTCTGGTGTTATGGTGATTATGGGTAACCAAATTCATTACTAGGGATCCGATATAACCTAACATGAAGATCTTATGTCTTAATTAACTTTATTATCTTTTTAATTCAGTATTTCTAGTTTCATTCATTAAACTTAATTTAATCTTTAGTTTTGTGTTATTGATTGTCCATCTTTAATATGAATTAATTGATTGCATGAGACAAGGCAGCAGACACCATATGTAACACCCCGTACCTTCAAAAGTGGGTTTGAAAAGCTTTTTAAAGATTTTCGGGATTTTATTTGGAAAGTAAAGCGTTTTGGAGGTTTTGAATTTTAAAGTTTGACTTTTAAACTTGGGGCAAAAGTTGACTTTTTGTTTGGGAGGACTTTTTGCGTTGACCTTGGGTTCGTTGGAAAGGTCTCGTCCTCACGAGTTCGTAGACACGTAGCACGCGTCGAACGGAGCTACGGTTTGGAAGTTACGGACGTGTGAAGGGAGGGGCAAGGTTGTAATTTTAGAAAAGTTGGATTTTTAAAAGGGGGCACAGAACCCCAGAAATCAGACCCAGTTTTCTCTCTCCTCTCTCCCGAAGTTTCTCCCTCTCGCGACTACACTTCCCAGCCGCGCCTTTCGCCGGCGCGTGGGGGCGCGTCCGGCGGCGGGCCGGCCTGGTCTTTAGCTTCCCGTGCTTGCGCCGCCTCCCTCTTCCCTCCGGTGGTGGCGCCTCCTCCCGAAACAGCCCAGAAACTCGCATTCCAGCTCGCGCACCGTGGGTGATCGGCGGCGATCTCGGCATTTCTTGCGGCGATCTCGGCGTTTCTTGCGGCGATCTCGGCGTTTCTGGCGACGACGCGACCTCCCGCCTGCCCAGATCTCTTCCTCTCGTCGAGCCCAGCGTGTTGGTGGGTTCGATTGACCCGTGCGACCGCCGTGGACAGCGGATCGAGTGTGGGTGTGCCGCCGGCTTTCCGGCCAGTTTTCTTCCTTTTCCGGCCACTTTTGGCCGTCGACCCAGGTTCGAGAATTAATCCCCTCGATCTCCTCTACGTCTCTGTGTAGTTCGTTTTAGCTAAACGTAACTTTCATTTTTGGCAGTTGACCGCCGTTGACCGCTGTGGGTTTCGCTGCGTGTGACGGTTCCAGCGACCGTTTTCTTGGTTTTTGGCCTCGGGCCAACCACCCGAGCTTGTGGGTGAGTTTGGGTGAGCCCCTTGACCTTTCGAGTGTGCTTTCCGAGGGTCGGGCAGCCACCGTGCGTGGTGGTTCCCGCCGTTTCGGTTGTTTGCTGGCTTAGTAGTGAACACTGTTGTTTGTTTCTTTGGTTGTCTGGTCTTAACAGGTGCGTTGGCTCGGGAATTGTATTTCCGATGCCGTTATGCCGCCGGATTTTAGAATCCGAGCAAAGGAGCCACGAAGGACACGAAGGGCAGTTCGGTCTTTTCGCGCGGTCACAGTGAGTGAACCTAAGTTCAACTAATTTCCAGTTCAGTTGCTTGTTTGATTGTTGTGCTTGTTTAACTGATTGCTGTCTGCTAGTTAAGAGGTTACGGAACTAGGATTGGGGATCTCGAGGATTTAGGGATTAAGGAAGAGATCGGAGTATCAGTGGCTTTAATTGAGGATATTTAGGGATTAAGGATCACAGTGGATTGGATCGGTTTAGAGGATTGGTGATCAGGTTATGGTTTATGATTTGTGATTTGTGATTTGTAGTTTGACTGTGCTTGAGGCATTAAGATGGATTGTGATTGATTATTTTTGAGTTTATTTTGAGGTTTTCAGTTAGATTTCACTCATACGAGCTCTAGTGAGCTTACCGGGTTTGTGTGTAAACCCGGTGCACCTGTGGTTGGGTGCAGGGTTTGGTTTTGCAGGTTAAACAGGTTGAGGAGGCAGTGGAGAGAAGACGAGGCAGTGGGACCAGCAGTGTTTCAGAAAGTTGTTTTACAGTTGATTTTTATGTAAAAGATTTTATAGCTTGATTTTATAAATGTGTTCTGTAAACTTACAGTGGTTTCATTAAATTATTTTATATTCATGGCTCACAGTTTCAGAAAAAGGGCCCACAGAAAACAGTTGTCAGTTTCCGGCAGTTTTTCACGTGCCGAGGGTCGAGGCGTGACACCATATGCTTAACCTTGAAATAGCTCTCTTGAATGAATGGATTGTTGTTGATGCAGACACCATGCTAAGACACTTTTGGTTCTTAATTTATGCTATTATTGTTCCTAATGGATTTTTGATCATTAATTAGATTAGACGTCATAGTTGTGTTGATGGTTAAGGGTAGTTGGTTATAGTCGGACACGTAACGGGTAATCATAATAAAGCAATGACGAATCCTAGAAACTGAATTGAGTCTTTTTGCACTAAGTTAACTAATGACATAGAGTTGGAATGTTATGGTAAAGTCGGATACCTAGTGTTTCCATCTATTGTTTACAAAAATCAATCTCAAAAGCTTTTATTAATTCCTTGCAGTTTCAATTACTTGTTTCTAAAATCAAATTTCTTTTAAATTATTTTATTAATCTTAGTAATTCTACTAGCTAGTCTATTTTATTTTTATTTTTATTTTTCTTTAGGGTATTTCTTAGTTAGATTTTATTGAATAACCTTACAAATCTCTGTGGGTACGACTCTCGTATTTGCTTGCTATACTATCATATTGATTCGTTTGCTTGTGAGATATAATTTTGTTCATCAATTATAACTACAAATGGTTGGATTTGGATAATGATTTTAACAAAAACAGCAAATTGGATCAAAATGAAAATCCAGAAGAACTTAACTTGCATATAGACTCCAAAATAGAAAAGGGCAAAATGATTTAAACATAGTCAACATGCCCAGGATCTCATCGTTATAGAAAGCAGCAATAACTGTGTTCCTTGAGAACTTCCAAGTGGATGCCTTATGATCTACAATTTCTGTCATCATTGTTGAGAAATAGGAGAAGGATCAGTACCAATTTGAGAACTTCGCTTCCTGTGATTATGGAAAGACGGCGAAGGCAAGGACGATATGGGCAATGGCGAAATCAACGAATTTAGACTAGTACCAAGCTCCCTTGTCCTTGATGGCCTTGGTTCGGATGGTCACGAGACCTTCCTAGCATTTGGTGAGGGCCCTGTGACTATGTTGTCCGGTGATGGTTATGGGTCGATGGGAGTTGAGTTTGTGGAGGCCAATGGAGGGAGAGAGTGGGAATTGGAGAGAATGAGAGTGTGAGTGAGTGATGGGTTTTGAAGTTTTGAGACGGAGGGGGAGAGGGAGACAAATGAGTGAGAGGTGCGATGTGAGCTATCAGATCTGTGAGATGGAGAAAAAGAGAGGGAGAAGGACAGAGACGGAGAGAGAAAGAGACGGAGAATAGGGGACACGAAGAAAAGGACCAGATCAGGTATGAATTGGGCCTCTTTCAAAAAAAAANCCTCTTTCAAAAAAAAAAAAAAGAAACTCAGATCTTAAAAAGTAATAAGAGTCCAAAAATGGGTTTTATAATCATTTACTTAAAAATTAATACTAGGAATTCCAAATTTATATATCAAATATTATATATATATATATATATATCAGTTTTTTACTTATTATGAAAAATAAATCTTTAGGATGCACCATGTATGAATCGATTAATGAAATATTGACACATCATTTGAAATTCAAATTTGAAATCCCTAAAACTGCTCATTTGTGTAGTGTCGGCCTTGAGGGAGGGCATTGAGGGCAACAGCCCAAGAAAGAGGGCCCATATGTTTTTTTTACATTATATATATTTATTATAAAGAAATTGAAAATTTTATTTTTGTCCAAGAAAAACTAAAATTGATGCTGTATCCAAGAAGTTAAATTTCCATATCCGCAAAAATTTTTGATGGAAATTTCAGAAAATTTTAAATAATTAAACGAAAACGACGGAAATTACTATTAAAATACGAAAATTTTGAATGAAACTTTACCATATGTTTATTTAACATATTATCTACTACCTTGATAAAAATTATTGAATAAACCAAATTATATAATGAGTTTCATGTGATATAAAATGAATGTAATGCACCTTGGAGACAAATACTGTACAAAAATTGGTTCACTAATTAATAATTACATAAATTTTATTGAACAAACACCTTAATTGTATAATTGTTTAATTGTTCATAGACTAATTGAACAATTTGTAAAATTTGTATTACGTTAATATTAAAAGGACATAATTTGCAAAATTTTTATAATTTGTTCATACTCTATAATTTGTCCATACAGCTTGAACAGTTCTTTTTAAATCTTTGTGGTCGACATCATCTAGACCTAGCAATAGTGATCTTGCTTCGATCACTAAGTCACGATCTACTATTGTCCGGTGATTGACTTCAGTTCTAAACCTACAATAGTGACCAACTTTCATCTCGATTAAAAGTGACGATTGACAAATCATGTCTAGACCTAGAAATAAATTCGTCTCACTTTTCCTTATCTCGGAAAAGTCTTTTCTACTTGCTTTTTCTTGTCTCAGAAAAACCTCTTTTTTTTCTTCAAGTTTTTTAGAAAAAACTTAAAAAACCCATAATGTTTAAGCCCAATTTAAAAATCCTCAACTGTTTAGGAAAAACTTAAAAAATCCATCATCAAATTTTTTTCTTATTTTTTCATTTAAAATTTTTTTTTTCCTTTCTACACTTTCTTTTTTTTAATTATTTTTTCTTTTTACTTTTTTTGAACTACAATCCCAATTCCCAAGTAAATAACATAACCATAATAAAATAAAGTATATATTTTTATTATTTCATTCTAAATTTTCTTTTCTTGGTCAAGCATTCTAAGTTTTCTAGCACTTTCAATTTAGATTAGAATCGGCATGTCCCAAACTCCAAAGTGTGGATAGGATGTAGTCACTGAGAGTTAAGGTCCAAGGACCATTCTCAGCCACTCATTTTTTATTTTTCATTTATTTGTTTTATTTTTTTATTTTCTCATTCTTTCACGCTGTCCCCCTCCCCTTTCTCTTTCTTTTCTTCTTTCTCTGTTATTTTCTATCTACCCAGTTGGCCCGCAAACTTCATTATCTCAGGTATTTTTCTCTAGAAAGAATGCTTACACTGGGTCCTCATACTCTCTCTTTACTCTTTGGTGTTCTTTGGGTCTTTTTTTTATTGAATTGTCTTCTCTCATAGTCTCTGGGATCATCTTCTCTCTCTTTCTCTCTCTCTCATTGTCACATATTTCACTCTTTCTTGACTCAATCTCTTATTTTCTTGAGTACATATTGAATACATTATTATGAAATTATAAACTGTATATTTTCATAAAAGTATTAATGCATTATTTTTAAACAAAATTTAAGTTTGCAAGAGTTTACAATTTAATTTGTACAACTATGATTATGGCTAGCTCATTTCAAATTTTCGCTCCAGTCCTTGCATGAAATTAATTTCATTTAAAGTTAAAAGGAAAAAAGTTATTCAAACAAAAATATACAGTTAAAAGGAAAAATTCTTTAACTAACATACACGGCACTTTATTTCCTTAAAAAAATAAAAAAATAATTTAAATTCGATTTCATAAACTTTTAAGAAATAAAGTAAGACATGAGATACAACTTAAAAGTTAAAATAGATTGTAGGCTTGCAGCTAGGGTTGGATTTTTATATCGTTATATCAAAAGATACCACATATTGTATCGAAAGTTACAGTACGGTATAGTATAAAAAATACTAAAACTATATCGGCACAAATACCATACCATACCCATCAATATGGTACCGATAATGGTATTGATGCATGCATATTGGCATTATTCCGATACCAATACCAATTCCATTCTTTTCTTCTCTTCTTCTTTTGTTCTTCTTATCTTCTTTCATCTGGTTTCTGGTTTTTTTTCTTATTTTTTTTGTCGTTGTCTTGTGTTTTTTGGGCCATTGTGTTGATCTTTATTTGGGCCTTTTGTCTTGGATTTTTTTTTGTAGTCAAGCACCACACCAGCTACACCCCAATACGTTAATACCCCAGCCATCACCATCTGGAAACTAAGGGAATATAGGAAGAAGCATCACAAAGCTTTGAAGAAGTGGGCAAAACAAATACTTGAGGGATTTGAGTACCTCCACACCCATGAGCCGTGCATCATTCACAAAGATCTCAATTGCAGCAACATCTGGGAACTTGATTGACCCCTAGTCATCTCTGCATCTCAAAAAATTTTCTCTTATCCCAGCTCTCTCTTCGATCCCAGCAACCACCGGTTCACCACCATGGCAAACCGCACCACACTACAACAAAAAATGGGCTTAGAGGCGGATATAACAACGCCACAAAAAACACAATTAGTGGCCTTTTTTTGCTTAATTCGCCTTTATTGGATATGAGCGTCGGAATAGGCATCAGCCGCTAAAGAGAGCGACGATAAAAGGCAACAGTGTCGCATTTAAATTATCTGGTGGATCAACCTACCGCTAAACAGCACAAGTACATCAGAGGAATAAAACGCCACTATTTTTTCAGCGGCGGATTAATCAGCCACAAATAGCACAGCTAAAACTGCTGCTAAATCTAATAGCGGCGGACCAATTTGCCGTATATTCTCTAAAAAAAACTGCTGCAGTTCAAATTTGTGGCGAACCGATTTTAAATATTTTAAAACGCCACTAAAAGAATTTTTCATTTAAAAAAATTTATAAAATTAAATTTACTACAAAATTGAATAAATCCGCCATTGATATATTAAAAGTATAGAAAGTCACAAGGTTCACCATCCGATATTACGAACAAGGTCGGATAAATCCGCCACAAAATCTAACCAACAAAATCGGATGAATCCGCCACTAAAACTAATAAAGCACAAAAAACTAAAATGGTCCATGTGAAGTGCTACGATCCTCCAATGGTGGAGTAGTAAAGAAGTCCCTCAAAAACACATCTTCAGTCCCGCCTCTATAAAGTAGCCCAGTAAATCCTCTCTCCTAAGCGCCTCCACTATATTGAGCTCCTCCACTATGCTGAGATGCCGAATCACTAGCCATCTCAGGGTGATAAGATGGCATCACATATGACGGCAGAGATGGATAAAACGGCATCGAATACGACTACTGTGGAGGAAATGGCATATGCATGGGATAAGAAGAACATGTAGGATAAGCAGGATAAGATGAAACCTATGATTGTGAACCGCTACGTGCACCAAACTCCGGTTGAGACTACGACTACCTCCTCTATAACTTTTCATTCTCCGCCCTCATTGCCTCCAACTGGGACTGCAATTGTAGGTTTTGAGCCTCTAAATGAGCATAGCCGAATGATGATACATGTAACGACCCGTACTCCGTAAGGTAAAATTTTTTTAATTTTTAATACGGTTTTGGGGCCAAAAGTTGACTTTGGATTTGGATGAGATTTGATGTTTGACCTTGGGTTCATTAGGAAGGGCTCGGGCTTACGAGTTTATAGACATGCGGCATGTCCCGTTTGGAGGGACGGTTTGAAAATTTTATACGTGGCAAAGGACCCAAAAGTTGACTTTTTGAATTATAGGGCCCTTGGAGTAGACTTGGACATGGTTAAGTAGAGCTTGGCTCCACGAGTTTGTAGACACGAAGTATGCGCCAAACGGAGTTACGGTTTGTAAGTTATGGACGTGTGAAGTGAGTGGCAAAATTGTAAATAAAATGACTTAGCATTAAAAATTCCAGATTTTTCTGGAACCCTCTCCCCCTTCTTTTTCTCCCTTTCTCCCCCCTCCCAGCCCGCAGACCAGCTTTCTCACCTTCACTGTGCGCGCGTCACCCCTCCCCTCCCCCATCCAGCCATTCCCGACCAACACCCAGCCGCCGATGCCAGCCTGCCGCGACCCACAACGCTGACCACCAGCCTGCGCACGCTGCTGCACGGGAGAACGCCACCAGCCGCTGCAAATTCCAACTTTTTCGGCCAGTTTTCCGGCGCCTCTTCTGCCCATTTAGGTGGGTTTCCTCCCTCCTTCTTCTAGCATTTAATTTCCTTAGTTTGGGCTGCTAATTGGGATCAAACTAGACATGGGAAAGTTTGGATTTAAACCCCAAATCTGAAAATCTGAAATTTGTGGCTTGGGGTGCGAAGTTGGGGTTGGATTTACTAATTTCCAACCTTAGGACATATTAATTGTGGTTTAGAACCTTGGGCTTTAAGGAAAAATGGAAGAAATTGGGAATTGGTGGATGAGGCTTGGCCACTTCGGGTGGTTGCTCGAAAATTGGGGATTTGGCATAATTTAGTGATGTTTTAGCCAATTTCCATCGTTTAGAAACCTAATCCGGAGTTTGGATTGATGGGTTCGAAGGAAAAGGCAGGAATTGTGAAATTGGGGTTGAAAGCACCACTTTGTTTGGGGTTGAGATTAGTCCGCCCCACTAATCGTGAAATTTAGAAATCATCGTTGATTTTAGACTTTATTAAGCGGGCTATTAACTTGGGTTGTATAGAAAAGACCGAGGTTAGTGAAACCCCAAATTATAGACATAGACGGACACTTTAAATGAGGGAACTAATGACGTATTTATCTTTTTCTTATAGGGACGACACCCGAGATTGAGGGCAACCCAGCCGAGCAACGAGACTAGACTCCTTGACAGTGAGTGGACTTCGTCTTATTTAAGTTTCTCAAGTTTTTAAATTGAATTTATTTTCTTATGCTTTGCGTAGTCATGAATTTCAATTAGCAATATTGATTTTGGGTTTTGGAGTGCTATTAAATGAGTTTACGGGTTGATATTTATTTTTATCAAATTATGATTGAGATTCTGTGAAAACAATTTAAAGTAAGGTTTCTGGAACAATTATCGATTTCTCCAAAATTTTAAGAAAGTTTTCAAATAGAATCATTCAATTTCAATGTGAATGATTGAGGACGGATGGTTTTGGATTTTATTAAGCACCCACTTAGTACCCGTTCTGGACATTGGAATTATATAGGTCTTTGGGACCCATCACGGCACACACATAGGCTTTGGGCCGTGTGCCGGGATGCTTTACCCTTTGGGGGCGGCCCTGCGTGCACGTACGGCAGGTTGTTGGCCCTGCATGTGTATGACAGACTCCGGCTCTACACATGTACGGCAGGATATCGCCCTGCATGCGTATGGCAGGCAATACGGAGAAATTGGGAGCGAACAAAATATTTGATTTAAATCTTTAGATTTTGCTTATGCGGGAAAACCTTGTGGTTTTGCATGATGAAATTTCCGTTCTTTTAAAATGAGAAATTGCAAAGTATTTTTTTTTTTACTAGCTATTGTAAATGATTGTTAAAGGAAATTATTAAATCTATTCCAAAAACTGGGGGTTTTCATGCAAAGTTGGTGAGGTCCTTGTGTGAATTTTTCGGTTAATTGTAAAAGTTATTTTATTTTTGTCCACTCACTGGGTTGTCTCACATTTACCTCGTGTTGTTTTGTTTTAAAATTTCCCCCAAGTAACTGCGGTGGTGCGGTCGAGCAGGAGATACGTCGAGGATTTCATAGATTTTGGAAACTTGTAAATTCTCCCCTGATGTTCTTATTTAGTTACCCTATTTACAGTGGTTGGACTATAATGGTGTAAATGCCACTTTTATTAGCACAAATATTACCTTAGCTTCCCTTTTGTTATGATTTTGGGTCGGAGACCCTTGTTTGTGGTAGGGGAGCTGGTTTAGAAGTGTATTTTACAGGTTTCTAAGTAAGGGTTAGTCCAATTTCAGGGGAGGTTCTGCCGAATTTTCGGTAGGATTTTCCTTGACATTGGATTTCCGCAGGATCACCCCGAGTTCAAGGGTGGAATTCGAGGAGGGTCCTGTCAATGCACGCGATGATGATCCACATGCGACCCAAGCATATGGCACCTCAGACGATGTAACCCCAAAGCCAAACCCTCGCACCCTATTCCTCCACTAGGGACCCATCGCCTCAACATACACCTCATCTCGCAGAGTAGAATTATCTTCATCTCCAACTTCAATTCTCTCCTTCAACCTGCTCTCCATGGAGTCCTATTATAAATAAAAATTAGTCAATTGATAATAAAACTCACAATAAAAACTAAAGTATACTGTATTAAAAATATAAAAGTGTTACATATTTTTGTTTAGATGACACATCAATCCAAGATCGTCGCTCATCCTTGCGCCTATGTGTTGCCTGGTAGAATGTAATGGGATTAGGATAACACCCATGCTCTTTGAACTGCAATATTTAAACATAAAAATAAGTAAGTACTTTAAAAAATGAATTACATAATGATATATTCGATAAACTAAATAGCGAAACTGATATTAAGTAAATTACATATTGCTCACGACAAACAGCATAAGTCATTGTTCCGCCAGTGTGGTTTGATATTTGTTGTTTATGATTAATTTTGTTTTTTTGACTCCATTCCTGCCAAAAAAATATTAAAAAACCATTATCACATAATAATTGCATAATAACTTCACATGAATAAATAAAAAATACTTTACCTACGTCTTTGGATCATCCCAATGTTTCACCATGGCCATCCACTAATGCAGATCAAGCTGCTTTTTCGGGCACCTAAACCGTCTTTCACTACCCAATCTTGGAGTGTAATACTTTCTCTTCATCAGAGTTTTAAATTCCTTCCAAATCGTATTCGTCTGTTGAAGAGTTGTCTTCTTGATCACATGCATTTTTGGGAGATCCTTATCTCGAAACTTTATGGTTTCCTACAACCAAAGTCAAATGTTAATTAATAGTATTTATAAACTATAAGATTTGATTAAAGGAAGGTTAAAAAAGTACCCATATGTTATCCCAAAATGCATCCTCGAGATGCTGATCAATCTTCTTCCAAGATGGACACAAAGGAAGATTTTCTGGATTCTTCACTTGTTTCCCTAAGTAATGACTAAATTTGGAGGCGTTTGCACTCACTATTTGATCGCTGTTATTAAAAACACATAATTCTTTTTGTTCTGGATTATCAGCCCAAGCACCTTTACATTTTCCACGTGTTCTGTGATTCTGACCTGCATAAGAAAAAATTATTGATTTGAATGTAAATTAAAATAAAAATTTAATTCTTTCAAACACCCATGAAAAACTTACCATCAACCACATGACGACTCTCATCATCAGAATCATCAGAATAATCGTTGTGCTCAATAGGAAGCTCTGATAAACATCCACCTACAGCTGATAGTTTCTCTTCATTTGCAACTCTACAGCCTTCTCAGTTCTATACTTGTTCCGCCTCTTCTAAGTCTTAGCGTGTAGTTTATTGCCACTTAGATAGATAGACTTTGGTTCTTGTTCTGTCTTATCTCTGTAATCTAATAGTGTCCTAATGTAACTATACTACTTGTAACGAGTTCTATATATTAAATGATTGTTTTCTTTCCTTGGGATTCTGAGGAAACACAAACTGTTTTATGGTATCAGAGCAGTGAGTCTCACGACTACGCTTTCTTTTGCTCCTTTCCTTTTCTTCTTTCATACTTTCCAATGGCCACCTCTAACCCTGAAATATCACCAGTCAATCCTCTTGTTCCAGCAAACATAGCAACTACATCTACTACAATTCTTTCCTCTCAATTTCCCACTGTCCCTGTGAAACTTACCAAGCACAACTACTTGGCTTGGCGAGCACAAGTCACCCCTCTTATTAAAAGTAAAGGTTTATAGGGCTATATTGACGGCTCTGTTGCATGTCCACCAGCGTTCCTTGCTGGAGATGTGGTTAATCCAGTGTTTGAAGACTGGATCCAGAAGGATCAATCTATTCTTAGCTTCATCAACACCTCACTGTCCGAGCCTATCTTAGGCGGTGTTGATTTAAGTACATGTTCTCATGATACATGGACTGCCTTGGAGGCTCGTTATGCTTCCCAATCTCACCATCGAATTCTATCTTTACGAAATGAGTTGTTGCGTACCACACGAGGTGATTCTTCAATTTCTGAATATTTGGAAAAGGTTAATTGTATTTCCAATCTCTTGTCTATAGCAGGGCAGCGTGTTCTGGAAAATGAGCTTGTGTCTATTGTTATGGATGGAGTTGGGCCCTTATATGATAATGCAGTCAGTTCTGCCCAGGCTCGTGATACTCCCATCTCTTTCGAAGGTCTTGAATCTCTTCTCTTGACTGCTGAGAGGAGGTATAGAAATCAAGGACTACTTGGGCATGATACTGAGCCTCAGTTTCAAGCCATGGCTGCTAATCGTGGCAGAGGACGTGGCAGCCGTGGTGGTTTTTCACGCAACAGTTATCAAGGTCGTGGCTTCGGTACCCAGCCCGGCACGACTGCTCCTGATCCTTCCCGTGCTTTTGTACAGGGATCTCCCACCAATCGATATTTTCCACATCGACGTTCTGCTCCTGGTATGTTTTCTGCTAGCTCTAATGGAAATTTTTCTAATCGAAACTCTTCTATTCTTGGTGCTGGACCGCAGGGCTCTTCCACTTCTTCTGTTGCTTCTGTTGGGAATAACTCTAGTACTACTTCCGTTTTCGGTCGTCCTCAATGTCAAATTTGTGGTCGGCTTGGGCACACTGCTTTAGATTATTATCAATGCATGAACCTTGCCTATGAAGGTCGTGTTCCAACTAGCCGACTGTCGGCTATGGCTGCTACTACTCAAGGTGGCTTAGGTTCCACTCAATGGCTCTTGGATACAGGTGCTAATGCCCATATTACATCCTAGCTTGACAATCTTGAGAACCCACGTGATTTTCATGGGGATAAAGTTGGTGGTGTGATTACTCGTTCAGGTTTGGACATTCATAAAATTGGTTCTTCCACTCTTCTTCATGATTCTAAATATTACTTTCTTTCTAATCTTTTATACTCTCCTTATGCTTTTGCTAATATCCTTTCTGTCCATCAATTTCTCAGTGACAATAATTGCACTCTCTCACTTTCTCCTGACTCTTTTTGTGTGAAGGATCAAACTACGGGGAGGATCCTTTTCCAAGGCTCAAGTGAGGATGGTCTCTATCCCATCCGTCTTCCTAGTTCCAGTTTCAAAGCTCTTTTATTTAATAAAGTGGTTGCCCATCAATGGCATGAGCGTTTGGGTCATCCGTCTTCTGCTATTTTAAAATTTTTGGGTCCTAGTTTAGGCATTTCAACAAAGGATATTCCGTTTTGTAGTTCTTGTCCTATTAGGAAGTCTACTAAACTTCCTTTTGGTCGTTCTAATTTTGTTGCTACTTTTCCTTTTGAACTAATTCATCCTGATATTTGGACTTCTTCAATTTTATCTAAGGATGGATATCTTTATTTTGTCAATTTTGTAGATCATTTTAGTCGTTATACTTGGATTTTTCCTCTTCGCAAGAAGAGTGATCTGTATGATGTTTTTTGTGTTTTTCTTAAGTATATTTCCAATCAGTTTTCTTCTACTATTAAACAATTGCAAAGTGATGGGGGTGGTGAGTATTTAAGTACACGTTTTCAAACTGTCTTAAAAGATAATGGTATTTTTCATCGGGTTACTTGTCCTCATCATCCTGAGCAAAATGGTGTTGTGGAACGTAAACACCGTCATCTTATTGACACTACTTTAACACTTCTTGCTCACGCTCATATGCCTTTCACTTATTGGGTGGATGCTTTGCATAGTGCCACATTTTTAATCAACCAAATGCCCACTTATTGTCTTAAAAATTTATCTCCTTATCAACTCTTATTTAATAAGATACCTGATTATTCTTTTTTACGAATTTTTGGTTGTGCCTGCTATCCCTATTTGCGTCCTTATAACACAAAAAAATTTGCTTTTCGTTCTACACAATGTATTTTTCTTGGTTATTCTCTCCATCACAAAGGCTATCGTTGTCTTGATCCCGCTACAGGTCAGTTATATTTGTCTCGTCATGTTCAGTTCGATGAAACTCTTTTTCCTTTTAAGCTTCTCTCTTCTTCTCCTACTCATTCCCTTAATTTTTCGTCTTCTGCTGAATAGGGTGTGCCACTGCCGACTGTTGTTACTTCTGTTACTCATACTCACACTCCCACTCCGTCTGCTAGCTCCACTTCTCCAACTGTGGCAAGTTCCCTTCAGCCACCATCCTTTCCTATTGCTTCCGCTATTTCCTCGGCCGTTGCCTCCTGCCCTCCCTTGTCTGTGGAGGTTTCGTCCCCCTCTCCTTTGGCAGTGGCACAACAATCTGGTTCTTCTCTTCCTGATCCTAGTAATCTAGTTCACAATACTCATCCTATGCAAACACGTGGTAAATCTGGTATTGTCAAGCCTAATCCTAAATGGGCATTGCTTTCTGTCACTAATACTGTTGATTTGGAGCCTAGTTCATTTGTGCAGGCAAATAAACATGAGGTCTAGCAAAGGGCAATGAAGGTTGAGTTTGACACTCTCCAGCGTGCTGGTACTTTGACCCTTGTTCCTCCCATGACCGATATGAATTTACTTCCAAACAAGTGGGTTTATCGAATTAAGCGTAAGTCTGATGGCTCTGTGGAGCGTTATAAAGCCCGCTTGGTTGCCAATGAGTTTCATCAACAGGAAGGAATTGATTATGGTGAGACGTTTAGTCCCGTCGTTAAACATACTACTATTCGTCTTGTTTTGGCTCTTTCTGTGAGTTCGTCTTGGCCTGTTAAACAATTGGATGTTCAAAATGCTTTTTTTCATGGTTATATTTTTGAGGATGTTTATATGCAGCAGCCTCGTGCTTTTGTTGATCCTGCCAAGCCCAATCATGTTTGCAAGCTCCACCGGTCCTTGTATGGGCTTAAACAGGCTCCTCGGGCTTGGTTCTCCTGTTTTTCTTCTTATTTAGAGGAATTGGGTTTTCATGCTTTCATGGCTGATCCTTCTCTTTTTACTTATCATCATGGTTCTGTCGTTGTTTATCTCTTTATTTACGTGGATGACATTCTTATCACTGGCACTAACATTGACACCATTAATTATTTGATTGGTGAACTTGGTCGGCTTTTCTCTATGAAGGATCTAGGTGAGGTTCATTATTTTTTGGGTGTGGCTATTACTCGCTCTTCTGCAGGCATGTTTCTTAATCAAGAAAAGTATGTTCATGATTTACTCATAAAAACAGACATGGCACACCCCAAGCCTGTTTCCACACCTTGCACTTCCTATAGGTTGAGTCTGCATGATGGTGAGCTCTTATCAGACCCATTTCCTTACCGAAGTGCTATAGGCGCCCTTCAGTATCTTACAATCACAAGGCCGGACATCACTTTTGCTGTTAACCAAGTCTGCCAATTTCTTCATGCTCCCACGACAACTCATTGGGCTGCTGTTAAGCGCATTCTCCATTATGTCAAGGGTACTATTTCTCATGGAATTCATTACAAGGCTGGTTCACTGCGTATTAATGGTTTTTGTGATGCTGACTATACCGGCGACCCTGATGATCACATCTCTATTGGTGGTTATTGCTTGTATTTCGGTCCCAATCTCATTGCTTGGCAATCTAAAAAGCAGCGTGGTGTCTCTCGGTCTAGTACAGAGGCTGAGGATAGGCAACTTGCCTATACTGATGCTTCCATTTCATGGCTTCGGCATGTGTTCAAAGATCTACGGCTCTCTCTCTCCAAACCTTCACTATGGTGTGATAATATCAGTGCAATTTCGCTTGCTTCTAATCCTGTAGTTCACTCTAGTACTAGACATGTAGAGGTGGACTATCATTATATTCGTGAGAAGGTGGTTCGTGATGAACTTGCAGTTCGCTTTATTTCTTCCAATGACCAGGTTGTTGACATTTTTACAAAGGGTCTTCCTTCCTCCCGGTTTCTTGATCTGGTTTCCAAGCTTCCTGTGACTCCTTCCTCGTTCAGCTTGCGGGGGCATGATAAACATCCACCTACAACTGCTAGTTTCTCTTCATCTGCAACTCTACAGCCTTCTCAGTTCTATACTTGTTTCGCCTCTTCTAAGTCTTAGCGTGTAGTTTATTGCCACTTAGATAGATAGACTTTGGTTCTTGTTCTGTCTTATCTCTGTAATCTAATAGTGTCCTAATGTAACTATACTACTTGTAACGAGTTCTATATATTAAATGATTGTTTTCTTTCCTTGGGATTTTGAGGAAATACAAACTGTTTTACGCTTAACCACTCCACTCATATAAATATTAAAAATTAATTTACAAATGTATAACGAATAAATAAATTGTAAAAATAGACAAAAGTACACAATATGTATTTTAATGTGAAAAACCCTTGAAAGGTAAAAACCATGGTACCTAGTCCAGCACAAATAAAATCTATTATAATAGAAAGAAGTACACATGAGCTTTGATAACAACACAAAATACATAAAATAAAATAAAAACAAATTCCACTATCTAAATAATAATATAAGAAACTTAATCTTCGACATGCACTTCTTCATCAACAAGTGAGATTGTAGAAGTAAGCAGCTGAGTAGGCAAATGTAATGATTGATTGAATTGTGTTCCTTCCACACCTATTCTGGTCTCAATATCTTCACTGTCCAACACTTGATCATCCAAATTCGGTGGAATATAATCTACCATTGGTTCCTTATCCTCGATGACATCAAACAAATCTCTTGGTTGAGTTTTAACAACAACCTGCCAATCAGTATGCAAAGGGTTTGCAACATAGAACACTTGTATGGCTTGTGATGCAAGTATGAATGGCTCTTTCTTAAATCCTAACTGATTAAAGTTCACCAATGTAAACCCATACAGGTCCTTCTTCAAACCCTTAGGGCCCGTTTGGTTTGTAGAATTGATTTCCTAGGAAATCAATTCCTATGCCTTTTCCAAAAGAAATGGAATGTAAGATTACATTCCCCTGTTTGGTAATATTGGGAAAGTAAACTACGAATTCCCTTTTAATTTTCATTCCATTGTTTGGTTTGTGCAGGAAAAG
>QANT01004743.1:0-43743 GCA_003254885.1 Purshia tridentata | reverse complement strand
CCTCGTGGTCCACGTTGTCATTCCAGTATATTTCTCATGTTAGTGGGACCCATTTGGACGAAAAATTAATGTTAAAACCATATAAAAATTTTATACTTAAATTTAATTTTTTATTCTAAGGTCTAAAAAATAGATTTTTTTTAATTTTAATTCATATTATCTCTTAAAATTAAGATAATTAATATTAATTAATTTTAAATATTATAAATACTAATAATCGGTAGAATATTTTTATTTTTATTTATATTTAATTAAAATATTCAAAATTATCTAGTTTTTATGTTTTAATAATATTCATTTAAATTATACAAATATCAACAAAATGCATTAACCCAAAAAATATAAAATAATCAAATAAATAAGAATATATATATATAAATTCAATTGTACCATTACTTAGGTAAATATATATATATATATATTCAAGTTGTTTCATTTTTTGAGTTTTGAAGGTAAATCATCATCTTTTTACCACATCCTCTCCTAAAGTATATAATGAGTTTTTCTCCTTAAGTTTTTCTCATTAAGTAGATGATGTGTTTCACTCTACATGAATGAAGTTCAAGATAAACAAAATTAAATAAATAAAATACATTTGCATCATTTATTGCGAGCATGCTCTTTTATTTAGGATAAACCAAAAGATTAGGTTGTAGCTTATGTGGATTACACACCTGTATTTAATCCTTAAATGGAGGAGTTATGATGCTGATGAGACATTACTTGTTGGGAGTCTTGGAACCTCTCTTTAAAGGTTTAGTTTTTGTTTTTGATTCCTCTTTTATTTGACTGGGCCTTGTAGCTTTATCAAAAGCAAAAGGAACCTATAAAAGTGCACAAGTTATTCGCACAGGTGGGGTCTACTTGAAAGCTTAGTGGAAGAAAATTTGAGCTTAGGAAGATATTATAAGCCCAAACATATGGACATAATATAAAGATCGCAATGTAGAGGGAACAAGTGATGGTGATGAATGGTGCATATTCTAGTGCCATATGATATACCTCTCTTCGAAATACCCTTGGACCACCCAAACATTAGCTAATGCTTATGCTAATGATGATGATGCATATGATAGTGATATGTATATATAATCGTGAATGATTTCACGTGTATTCAAAATTTTAATTTGAAATATTTTCGTCAAAGAAGAAATGAATTATGAAATTTTTCTCATTATATAAAAGAATTATATAATTTTATTTCCAATTCTTCAATCTAATGATTAGCATTTATTGAGACTAGGGTTTGATATGAGAAACTATAAAAATCTATCGAAAACCAGTTGGTATGTATGAAATTATGACCAAATTTATATTTTCAAAACATTAAAGACTTAGGGAGAGACTACTAACTAGTATTTCAACCTTGCTTTTGCTTACAAAGGGGCCTTCATCTAATTTCGTCACTACCTACTCATGAGTTAATATTTCAGATGAGTTAGACAAGACTGAGACTTCCATGGGGTATGTCCTATTAAATCATCTCTCACAAAGAGGTGAGACCCATATGTTATAGGACCTACTTCTTTGTGAGAAATGTTCGTAGAAGCTTCTCTCGTTAGACAGTGGTCAAGCTCACCTTTAAAAGACTTGACTTTGAATACTGCGTATAAATTATATAATAAAATATGTTGTCATGTTAGCACTATCGTTGAACCCAAAGACCAGCTTGTCTGATTCCCATTATTTCCCATATATGTTTGGGCCTTTGTGGAAGCCCAAAAAAGGAGGTGATAGTCTTTTTTTGTTTTTTGTTTTGTCAGAAAGGAGGTGATAGTTAATTAGGCATAAAGGGCCACGCCCAAATACCCAAAATGAAGGTCCAAAAATAAGCTAGTATGAATGGGCCTTCATCAATTCAAAGAAACTATAGACAGTCAATGTGAGTTGACTGTATCTAGTAGCAAAAATTTGGTGGCTCCACAAATCATCACGTGTAGGGTAGACGACGAAGCCAAACTTCAGTTCAGAACCAAAATCAATCGACCACTCAAAAGCTAACTAGATATGGTTCTAAAACGTACAGATTCGACAAAAATAATAATTAATAATTGTTTGAAATTAGATTGAAGGCCCGTTTTGTAGTGTTTTTAGAATTGTTAAAAGTATTTTCAAATTAATAAAAACGTTTTCAGTAACATTTAACATAAATATATATAAATATTTTTAGATTATAAAAGCGTTTTTGAAGAATTTTGTTAGAAGCATCTGACATGTGCTTTTATTAATAAGCACTTCAAACGTTTTTACATGAACCACTTAAAATTTTTATAAAAACTTGTATGTCCTTATTTGCAAAATTACTTTTAGTAAAAGTACTACTAAATAAAAGTGTCAAACAAGCCTGTGTCGGCACACAAAAGTTGTTTGTCTTGATTTTCATAATATCTATCAATATATGATTCAAATCAACCATTCAATTATCTTCAACTTTCAAGTCAGGTCCCTCAAGTTCAACATCATATCCTCACAATAATTGTATATTATCTTATCCAACTCATTCAAGTCCTAGACCTTTTAACACTTTCTTCAACACCAAAATTAGAGATGGTTAGCTTGATATACATTATTAGTCATTTCACTAACATCTTAAGATTGTAAGACACAATAGTTATCTACGACACACGTGTTCTATCATGTTCAAACTAACACATACATATATCGTATCTTCTATTATATCTCCATAGGAAACCAAATCACTAGATGCAAATTCAGGTCATATAACTGGTTTTTTTTTAAGGGAATTATGACCGTTTCAAAGATTCCCCTTAAAAAGTGGTTCTGATCCTTATGCTCTAGAGCAAATGCGTCGGCCAAGAGTAAGCAGCATAATAATCCAAAGCTTAAAGGATAAGAAAAATGGGGTTTGAATTCAGGGTCTCCATGGAGACATCTTCCATTCATAAAACTTGTTAACCCTTTTCATTTAGAACAATCTCTAAAGACTACAATAAGGTGTAAAATAAAAGGAATCTATAATTAGCTTTACTTTGACAGATGTAGACTTGAAGTAGTACTACTGATGATGATAAGGATTCCAAATATATAAATCTGCAAGATTTTGTTTCTGTAGTATTTGAATGCAAGGACCAGTGCCAGTACTAAAGATTCCCTCGACTTTTCCTAAAGTCCCTCTCAGCCAATGATATCAAAACCACCCTCAGCAATTAAAGTGAAGTAGATTTTTGTGGCAGTTTTAGGAGGATGTTTAATTGAGTGACTGCAGCAAAAGCTCTAAGCATGCGTAACAAAACAAACCCACCAAAACATATATATCTGTTTGCATTTTTTAATTAGATGATGCTTAATTACATGGTCAAATTGTAAAAACCATGCATAATATGCATCAACCCACAAACCATAAAATTATATGCCATATATTTAACATTGGTCATTGAGAGTTGAAATTCGTTCTTCACTTCTTCTCAGCCTGCTTTGATAATTAGTCCCCAGAGATTAATTAAACAATTTCAGATTCTATTTCTAGTAATGAAACAATTATATCCCCACTCCACTTGCATGCAAAAAGGCAGTCACAGCAACCAACTTGCTTGGTAGCCAAGAAATTCTTAGTATCTGCCAATTATCAATTTTATCTCAAGAATATACCAAACATTCCAAGCAGCCATACGTTTTGGTGCAATGAAATAATGTCCATATCTTGTTTGGAATAATAGCAAGTGGAAGAATCAAGATCCAAGATATGCGCACCAAAGAAATGAAAATGAGAAAGGAGCACAATACCAAAAGAAACAATATCAGCAATGAGGTTGTCCAAGATTCCAATGTGGTCCAATTGAATGCACATTGACCCAATGAGTTGCTATCAGCATTTGAACTCAAAATGTACAGAGTCATCGATTGTATAGCAGGTTAATTACCACCATTTTTGTAGGAAGTTATCAAACAATGTTGGAATCTAAACCCAAAAGACAAACTCTGAACCAATAGCTCTGCTTTAAACCATGTATTGATGCATTTCTGTACTAATTCATTCATGGAGTAAGGTGATCTGTCCACCCAAATTAAGCTTGCTTACTGAGGTTTTATTGTTTTAATGACGCGAAGAAGACTTGTACGAGCAGGACAATGACTCCATTAGCACATGCAAAAGGCACTTCAAAATGAAAGTTAAGCTTAAACTACAATGTGACACATTATGCCTAAACATGAAAATGATTAACGTGCAATTTGATCAAACAAGTAACTGGATTTATGAAGTTATGAACACTAGAAACAAATCTTGCTTTGTTGTCCCTGTCGAATCATCCATACTGGCCTTGAAAGCAATTATTGTATTTTATTAATGATTCTGCAAAATTGACATTTACTTCTGACCAAGCCATGTCAATATCCTTGCCTTTTCCAAAATCTCAAGTAGGTGTTATCTAATATTCTTGCACAAGCTTCCCATTTATGGACAATGGTTAAATCCTATTAGCCATTAATTAACACTCATTGGCAAACAAATTGATGTCAAAATCAACATTTAAGAGTGACAAGGAGGTGAGACCACTAGCCAACTTATCCGACAAGGGCAGCTTACTAAAAACGTATGCTGCTATCAAAATCTTCTAAGATTGGTCTTATTCCTTTATCCTTATTTGGGAGCAATGCTCGAATATATGCAGCTTTTGGCACCACTAATAATGCTTTAAGTACTATATCTTCATTAGAAAGAGTCCCATTTGCCTTTAAGCTGCTGAAGTAATTTATGGCTAAAAGATCAGTCAGGCTTTCCAATTGAGGTGTCAAAAAAAAGCAATATAAACAGTAAATGACTGACAAATATCTGTGCCAGTTGATAGGAATGACCACAACACTCCTTAACCAGCCAGAAACTCCTTTTGAGTTGCTCTGAGTTTACACCAGCCAGGTGCTGATATACATTATGTTTTCAGCTGCTGCAATTACCAATTTACCAGTGCAATGAAGAGTAAATGCACAAAAGGTCATTTATTAGAAGATTACAAGTCTGTTTCATGGTAGATCCGATACTTTTAAGCACTGACCATAGTCACTAATAAAGGAAGTCCAACTTGCTGTCCATCTAATTATGGAATATCAATTGTTCCGGTTAAAAAAACAAGAAAGGTCCTGTCCTTTCATACTGATTCTCTCCTGTTGCGCTTGGTGTTCCTTGTCCTGCTTCATCTTGTGGCTCTTAAGGGAACGGGTCACTTCTTATTCTCCCAACTGGCAAAACCCCACCACCCTTTTCCTCCTGCTTATAAGGAGCTCCTCTGGCCATATCTTTTCCCAAGCCATTCCTTGACTTCAAGTATAGCAACTCTTCTTGATTGAAAAACAACCATTCTTTCCCTTCTTTCCCTTCTTTTTTCTGTTCAATATATCCGGTACCTCTTCTTAAGAAGTGCTTTTAGAAATATATACCTTGTAATGGCCTCCAACTCACTTAGCTCCTCCTGGACTCCTAAGCAAAATAAACAGTTTGAAAAGGCCCTGGCTTTGTATGATAAGGATACCCCCGACCGCTGGCAGAAGGTTGCCAGAGCTGTGGGTGGAAAATCTGCAGAGGAGGTGAAGAGGCACTATGAGATCCTCATAGAGGATGTCAAGCACATTGAGTCTGGCAGAGTCCCATTTCCTGATTACAGGAATAACGACTAAGTCCTTAAGTTTGAGGCTCAAACGGGTACTTTTACTCTTACTTTTCTCTTTCAGCCTTTGCTTTAGTAATATAAAAGAACTATAAGTAGAAAGTAAAAGTTTATGCTATTATATACTCAGCATACCCTATTCTTGTATACATACAACGCCACTCTCACAATAACTCTTTACGTGACGGTCATGATCAGTTATTAATATTACTCTTAGATGACCGCTGTATACACAAGTTGTATGCAAGATTACTTGTCCACACGGACAAGATGGGCTGCAAGCACCATCGACCATGGGAAAGGGTTGAGTTGTGTATCTCCATTGCCTGGTCCCCCTACAACTTTTTCTGTGGGGACATTCAGGAAAGTGAAATTGAGAATTACTTGTGAAGTGCTACTTCTGTGTGGTCCATCATCAGTTTCTGCAACTGATCAAACAGGCTAACATCCTACACACCTAACTACTTATCATAGTTAATGCAAAAAGGAAGTATCTCACCACTGTGACCACACTATGTTCAACTTGTTATCCTGTCTCTATAGGCCAAAGAAATCCCACATGTGATCTGATCCTACCCCCCTTGGATAATATGCCAATGGTCCTATACGACCTATATTTACTACTCGAAACAAATTCCATGTGAGATACATTGGCCTGATATGAGGATTCTCTCCAAACCCAACTCAATATTTTATCCTTTCTTTTACATTCCTAGCAACCTTTTTCTATTTACCACTTTGTCTTCATTCAGAACCAGTTTTCCAACCTATATAACACTTTTAGCTGGACTCATACCTTGAAAGAAAGCTTTTTCACCATGCATATGGCATTTTCACATTTTCTGCAGACAAAATTAAGCTTTTTTCTTCTTTTTTTAATAATTTTTCCATACTGCAGGCTCTTGAAGTATCTGAAGTTTCAATGAAGTTGAAGAAGCAAGTTGTGAAAAGTAGCAGATGCAGATATGCATGTAAATTAAGGAACCAGTTGGGTATTGTGCAACTAAATTAACCATTGTTATGGTTTTCATCACTGTACCAAGTGTCATCTATTTGTCTATGAAATTCAATACTACTAATATGATTATGACGTTTATCAAATTAAGCATATGCTTTTCCTTTTCTTTTTAATCTGTAATCTAGGCCACAAATGGGTTAGTCTTCTCTTTCCAAATCCCATTCATTCCAAATATTGTTGTCCAGCTCGATTTTAAGGGATGAGAATCAAGAGATATGTACTGCAAACAGCATATTTGTACTCCGATACTCCATGCTAGAAAATGAAGATGTTCTCCTCGAATTTTAGAAGAACTAAACTTTAGCTATACGACAATCAAGCATGCAATTAACTGATCTAAATTTAAAGAGGGAACATGGAAATGACTAATAACTATTGACTTATAACACATCAACATCAACATAATCATGAAAATTAATGATAATATCACCTTTAATCGAACTTGATGGAATCTAAAAAACTAAAAGTTTGTGGAGAATTTGATGGCTGACCTTATAGATTCTGGACTAAAGTATTCAACTAAGAAAGGCGGACATGTGAGGAATCTATATTATTTAATAAAATGAATAAAGTAATGAATAATGCTGATGTGGTCATGCCATGAAATTAATAACATAAGTTGATATACAAATAATTATTTGTATATCAACTTATGTTATTAATTTCATAATATAACCACATCAGTTACTATATAAGGTAATCAGATAATGTAGTCAGTTAAATATATACAAATAGCATTACTCTTTAGTAATTAAAAAAATTTTGAGATTAGTATAAGTGAAAAGAGTAAATAAAATAATTAGTTAGGATTTTAAGTTTAAGGATTCGATTAGCTCTGATGCAACAAAAAAATTTATTAACTTTGAGGTATGACAATCCGAGTAACTGAATTATAAAGTGTTCATTAATTACCTCAACATGTGTCTTTTCCTTAAAAAAAAAAATGTTTGGCTCCTTGCAAAAAATAATCAATTCTTTTTCATAAATTGTTTTTTATATTTCTTTTTCATAAGGTAGCACCGTAAGGTCCGTAACACGTATTAAATGATATGTTTTTTTTTTTTTTTTTCTATATCTTGCGAAGAGAAATGACTCTTCAGCATAGAAAGTGGCAAGCATAGCATTCTCTCTACTCCCCCCACCCCACATACACACAAACATAAGAAGCTTCTGTGTCCCACAGGCGACGGCCGAAGGAGAATTAGTGGGCCTAAGTGGGCCTCTTTCCTAAATCATTTTGGGTCGACCCCAATCCAATATAGGGCTTCTAAATGCAACCCACGCATTTGATCAGAACACATTCTTTTTTTTATCAAAGATTTTGATTAGTACACCTAACATCTAATTTCTTAAAAAAATTTCTAATTTTACCTTTAAGGAATCTAATCAAAGAAATAATAGAAAAATTTCATCCTAACTAACCATCAAATAAGTCTTAGATAGTTAGATGGGGTGAAGACCCAACCTCTCAATAAAATGAGATAACAAAAAAATTTGTCGCATATTTGATAATTTGTGTTCTAACTTTAACGTCAAAGATGAGAGTTGGACTCAATTTTAAATGAAGGCACAACCCTTCGAGATAATATGACCATTTTTATAATTATTTAATTAGTATATTTTGAAAGTTAAGAAATCCTTTTTAATTTTTGTTTGAAGTTGAATGTGTTGATCAAATATTTATGCACTTAAAAGTTAAGTAGGCTTGTAGAGATGACATATAGGCAGAGTTAGAATATTGGATCCATAGGTATCCAATAAAGGTGTAGGACATGCCAAACTAACACTACTACAACATAAACCCACTTAAAGCGAGCATATGCATGAAATGTGCAAAGTCGACTTAAATGAGCAAGTCGGGCATAAATTTTAGGTGCTTTAAGTAGAAGAAGGATAACCCCAATCAACTCAGCCCAAATATTCTACCGAGTGCTCAACGCTTCTTACCAGGTAGTCGGCAGCTCCATTTGCAACTTGCATTTACAACTTAAACTTGCTTCTAAAAGTTGTATTTGCAACCTACAACCTCCTGATATAGGATGCATCCACCGAGCTCTCAGCAAGGCTACCGAGCGCTCAACATTGGAATTTTTTGTTCTTTGGAGTAATTTAGTGTAAATTTTTAGCCTATTAAGTGTAACACAAACAAAAATTAAACCATACATGAAATGAGCATGAGTACCAAAACTAAACATAATAAACAATTTTCTTTTCTTTGTCAAAAACTTTTTCAACAAGAAAACTTAATGTTTCAAAACAAAAAGTTAATATTTCCTAGATCTTTGTTATCTAGGGGCATAAACCGATTATGAATATTAAATAGACTAGTACTAGTAGGGGTGAGAAGGGGTAAAATAGGGCATATAATGGCTGATAACTCTACACGACCCGACCAACTGACTCTACCTTATCTCACAACCAACAACTAACCCATTCATTGTGGGGCAGATGCAGGTTAGTTGTCGATAATGCCGATATATGTGGTACAAATAAGTCGATAAAGTGGATAATTGATCAATTCTAAAACCATCATCCGAAGCAATTATGATGGGTTAGTATGTATTATTGGTCCAATTTGATGGGTCAGATGTTGGTTGAATTATCAGCCGGCCGATGATGGGTCGGTTGGCCGATGATTACCGATAAAACCGACCTATTCCCATTCCTAAGTACCAGCACTTGGATAAGTAGGCCCAAGTTTAACCGGCGCCGTTTCAATACTGTAGGGTAGTGTACAAGTAATACCACACCTCCAGTGGGGTCCACGTTTAAGTCCCATTTTGTTGATTGGTTAATTTGGTTTACTCTCCACGCAAGCCGTCCCTGCTAGAAAGAGCCCGAGCGAGCGAACCCCTTTCAATGTTTCCGTTTAAACCCTAGACACAGGGTTTAAGGCTGAACAAGGTTTATGCTGTGGAGCTTTACATCCATGAATTCTCAAACTTAAGAATCCGATCAAAGCTCTAATCTTGAACCAATGGCCGCCTCGAAACTATCTACGTGCATAGCAATGGCGGTCGCGGCGGCTTCCATGCCCACGCTCTCCAACCGCGCCTACGCCGACTCTCCATTTCGCTTTTATCCCTTCTCTTCTTCTTCTTCTCCTTCTTCTGCTGATTCAGCGGACCAGAGCTCTAATGCCAAACCGGATTCTCAAGCCGAAGAGCCAAGAGGCTCGGGGTTCGATCCCGAGTCTTTAGAAAGAGGCGCCAAAGCTCTCAGGGAAATCAATAGCTCTAAATACGCCAAGCAGGTCTGTTTTTTTTTTCTTTTTGCTGAAAATGAATTTATTTTTGCTGTTTGTTTTCTGAGAAAAAATTGCAATTTGATAGGACCTTGAATTTAGTTGTATAAGTTCATACAATACTTACACTCACGATTCTATGTTTGGCTCAGTTTAAGCTTAAATATCGACCTGTAATATTGTTGGAACCAAAGTGACGAGAAGCATATGAATCAAAATGGTTTTTTTTTTTTTTTCATTTTCATTGTGCCTGAGGTTTGAATGCTACTGAGTTATGGTCCCGAGATGAATCTTTATTTGAAGTATGTTAGAGGCGTTAAATTGGTCACATGTTGTCTTGTTCCCCAGGTTTTTGATGTGATGAGGAAGCAGGAGCAAACTCGCCTCGCCGAGTTGGAGGCGGAGAAGGCTCATCATGATGCAATACAAGCTCAACTTGATATTGTAAGTTACTATCCATATTGGAATGTTAGTGTTTTTGTGTTATGATTATTTTAAACACAACTACCAAACTAAATTATTGTTAACATAATAAACATAGTAAAAAGTTGTAGCTCCGAGCATTTTCTATGTTTAAAGTCTGATGATAACTATCTTGTAGCAATATTCCTCTGTAAGAAGGTTTAGTGGGTATTCTCACTGTATTGGATTTCACGGCTGACATATGCATCCGTGTGGAATTTTCTGTACATGTGCTATGATATCACTTGATTTGGACCCTGGTCCTTTGTTGTATGGCGTCAATTAATGAATCAGACAATGTTCTAGGTTTTTTTTGCATTTAGCTTAGCAAACTTTTGAAGACAGCAGGCTGATCAAACTTGTAAGATAATAAATGTGGTTTGCTTTCTTTTACCAGTCCTCTATGCATATTAACTTATACTTTAGTACTTTTTGTAATTGGCAGGAAAGACAGAGGAAAATGGCTGAGGAACAAAGAAATATAGATCAGCAACAAGCCCAGGCAAAGGCACAAATGCTGCGATATGAAGATGAATTGGCTAGGAAAAGAATGCAGGTGCAAGCTATGAAATAAATTATATATTCTTTATATAAGAATTTATGGGATTTGGACTTGACAAGTTGTAGTATGCTGTCATCATCAGTGAAGGGACTAGGGAGTCACTGATAGGTCTCAATGGTGGTGGGAACATTTCGAAAATGTATCTATATAAGTATTGACTAGTCTTGCTTATATTTTTTGTTTTTTGCCTTTTTTTTTTTAAAAAAAAAATTTGGGATCAGTAGCTACTCTGTAACGCTTGCTTTCTCTTACATAAATCTGTGATAAAAAGTCCAGTGCATTCTAGCTCCTCGCTTAGTGAAACCGTGGTACAGTCTGAGAATCTCATTGTCTTGTTGTTTGCAGACAGAGCATGAAGCCCAGAGGCAGAATAATGTTGAGTTGGCTAGGATGCAAGAGGATTCCTCTATGCGAAAAGAGCGAGCAAGACAGACTACTGAGGAACAGATCCAAGCTCAGCAACGCCAAACTGAAAAAGAGAGAGCTGAAATAGAACGGGAAACCATAAGAGTGAAGGCCATAGCAGAAGCTGAAGGTCGGGCCCATGAAGCAAAATTGACTGAGGACCACAACAGGAGAATGCTTATAGAGAGGATGAATGGTGAAAAGGAAAAATGGCTTGCCGCAATCAATACAGCTTTTAGTCACATTGAAGGTATGAAAACGAGTAGCTCTGTTTTATTTTATAAGAACAAATGTTGATGCTCATTTTATGTTACATCAATAAGCAACTGTTTTCGGGCCAAAAATAAAAAGAATAAGCAACTGTTGCATAAGACAGTCCTGGTTTTTCTGTTTGGCCAGTCAGATTATTGGTGTTAAATTCCTCTGTTTTCTGCATCATTATCTTCAGAGTGTTGATATTGGCGCAATTGTTAGATTAACATCATTGGAACAAAACTTTGGTTGATCTTATATTTTTTACTTAAGGTGAATATTGATGATATTATCATTTCTCATCTGCTGTATGCAGGGGGCTTTAGAACTTTACTGACTGATAGGAATAAGTTGGTTATGACCGTTGGAGGTGCCACAGCATTGGCTGCAGGTGTTTATACAACTAGGTTCGTATGCTGTTCTTTTCATTGCATTCAATTTAACTTTGAGTTTCTTAAACAAGGATGTTTCAGGTTGCAATTCTTATGCATGTGATACTATTTTATTGCCATATATATTATTTTTCTTGGAAAATATCAAGTTAATTAGGATGCAAATTGGTTTTATGTTGAAGAAAAGAACAGAGTCTATAGGGTTTTTGCTAGATTTTGTAGTAATCATTGCACTGCTGTTCGTATGCTGTTCTTTTCATTGCATTCAATTTATCTTTGAGTTTCTTAAACAAGGATGTTTCAGTTGCAATTCTTATGCATGTGATACTATTTTATTGCCATATATATTATTTTTCTTGGAAAATATCGGGTTAATTAGGATGCAAATTGGTTTTATGTTGAAGAAAAGAACAGAGTCTATAGGTTGATACTGCTACTTCCATAACCTCCTCACTCAAACTGAAGGGGGNAGGGGGGGGGGGGGGGGGGGGTGTGGGAATGGAAAATGCTGTGTTTTGGGTCTCTTGGAGACCTGCAGTGGTAGGTAGCCCTCTCCCATCCCATAAACCCTCTTAACCTATAGTGAAGATGAGATTTGATCCAAGACCTCTTGTATGACAACAAGAGACTTTACCAACTGAACCAGTTGGTACCTTCCAGAAATGCTACGTTTTTGCTAGATTTTGTAGTAATCATTGCACTGCTACCATTATATTTGTTGTGTCCAATTAAATAGATAGATAGAAAAGATGACAAGTCTCTCTTAATTAAGATATCAAGTTACTCAGTAATGCCTCTCATTTGTTGATCTAACTTTTAATGGAATTACACAACTGATATCAAGTTTTCATCCATGATTAATGATGATTGTATTGTTTATAGGATGTGCCAACTAATTGTCTTTTATTCTTTGCAGAGAAGGTTCTAGAGTTATTTGGGGTTATGTCAACAGGATATTAGGGCAGCCATCTCTGATTAGAGAATCATCTATTGCAAGATTTCCGGGTTCAGAGATAATTTCTCAAGTAAAGAATAAAGTTCTAAATTATAGTAAAGCTGCTGCAGAATCTAGATCTCTGCACGGTAAAAATGGTCTTGGAAATATTGTTCTCCATCCTTCATTGCAGAGGAGAATAGAGCAACTTGCTCGGGCTACAGCAAACACCAAGTCTCACCAGGCGCCCTTCCGCAACATGATGTTTTATGGCCCCCCTGGCACTGGTAAAACCATGGTTGCAAGAGAAATAGCTCGAAAATCGGTATTATCATGATTCATGGCCTTGCATATTTTTTCTGCTTTGGAGGTTAATATTTTTATCAATTAAAAGGATGCTTATTTTCATTAAATTTTAAAATTGTTTTAGCAATTGAATTTCTTTATACTTTATATCAAAGTGCTTAAGGGATATAACTGAATATATGGTTATCACTTTATATATGGGGGTTATTCTGAAGGAAACTGTAACTTCTTAACGTGACACTGTTTGATCATTTGAATACAGGGTTTGGATTATGCTATGATGACTGGAGGAGATGTTGCACCCTTGGGTCCAGAGGCTGTTACTAAGATCCATCAGATATTTGATTGGGCAAAAAAGTCAAAGAAAGGCCTACTGCTTTTTATTGACGAGGCAGATGCTTTTCTATGCGAGTAAGTTAATTTTCTTTTTGTATTCTAAATATTGTTATATCTATTTTTTTGGCTGTCTGGTTTTTTTATCTGTTGAGGTCAATTTTTGATGTTGACAAAGTTTGTTAGTTAACTTCATTAATTTATGGTTTCAGAGTCTTACTGAAAAAAGGATAATATATAGTCTACAACCAAATTTCTCATCGTTATATTACAACTAGGATTTTAATTACTTTATAGCTTTGCTCATATATTCTGTCATATATCATACGTGGGAAAGCTCAGCCCTCTAATAAATGTTTTGATTCCATGCAGGCGTAACAGTACACACATGAGTGAAGCTCAGCGCAGTGCTCTAAATGCATTGCTCTTCCGAACTGGAGACCAGTCAAGAGACATAGTTTTAGTACTTGCCACAAACAGGCCAGGTGACCTTGACAGTGCTATCACCGACCGCATCGATGAAGTGATCGAGTTCCCACTTCCTGGAGAGGAGGAACGATTTAAACTTCTGAAGCTCTATTTGAACAAGTATCTTTCCTCTGAGGAAGGCAACGACTCCAAGTGGGGATCTGTGCTCAAGAATAAGCCACAAAAGATAACAATAAAGGATGTGTCTGATGACTTGATCCGAGAGGCTGCACGTAAGACAGAAGGGTTCTCTGGCCGCGAGATAGCAAAACTCATGGCCGGTGTCCAGGCAGCTGTGTATGGGAGCCTAGACTGTGTATTGGATTCCCAGTTGTTCAAGGAAATTGTAGATTACAAAGTTGCAGAACACCACCAGAGAATGAAACTGGCAGCTGAAGTTGGTATACCAGATGGAAGTTTTGCCCTGGCTTGAGTGGATAGAGAAGTAGGAATTAAACATTTTTCAAAATCCCATATGCTAGAATATTTGTTTTCCTGTTAATTAATTTATATTTTACAATCCATGAATTGGAATATATGTCATTGATTCAATAGTCTTTATTAATTGATGAAAATGAGATCCTCAACAGAAAATAAGGGTATCTTGGCCAAAAAAAAATACAGAAAATAAGAGTATAATTGGAATCCTTTTGCTAAACTTTTTTATATCATTTAAATTTAAATTTGACTCTCGTTCAATCAAATCTCCAAAATATGTCCTCTCATTGTCTTGTGCTTATAATTTTTGACTCATATCTGTATTCAAGATTTTAAAAACCTATTAAGCCTCATGAAGAAAAAATTAATATGAAGAATAAACTAATTATTAATTTAGTAATTTATTTTTATCTTTCAATTTTGTTATGTTTTAATAACACTTAGTATTTTTAAATTTCTATAATATTAATACGTTATTAATTTATTAATATTTTAGTTCATAATAATAGAGAAGTCTTAAGTTTGAATTTTTAATTATAAAGAAATAGTTATGTTAAGCATTTGGACAACTCAAGTCTCTTAGAAAATTATGTGTTTGGATTGGAAACGATGGAGGATTTTGTTTGGCCAAGAAGAAGATTATTAACCTTAAGCATTATTATTGCCTTGCCCATTGATTCCGTACTTATTTCACCTATTTTAATGGCCTCAGGCCAAGGCCACGCGAAATGCGGCCAACACTGCGTTTGACCATGCAACACGTGGAGGGAATGCAGCATCGCCTTCTTCTATAACGGTCTGAATAACTGACACGTTGAGAAACCATCTCTCCGATCCTCCACAAAAGAAGCTCTCACATTCTGAGTGACATATATACAAACAATTCGTAGGCGTGTTTTGTAGAACTGTTAATTTGTCAATCTGGATTGCATTGCACCGACCAGAAAAAGAAAATCTGAATTGGGTTTTGCATACTCTGACCAGTCACCCAGAATTTAAAAGATGGGAAAGAGAAGAGCGTTGTTGTTGGTGGTGTTATGGCTGACTATGTCGGTAGGGACTTGGAGTGATGAGATGAACTTGGCCAGCGGGAATGCTGCTAAGGAAAACAGTGATTCATGGTCTGATTGGGCCATTGGCAAATTCTCAGAGTAATTTACAAAATCATTCCTTTTTTTATTGTAAAAGTTGTCAAATTTCTTTCCCTTTTACCTCTAATTAATCATCCCCTGCTTTCTGATAAAATCCACCATATACATAACTCAGGTCATCGTATATCCATATGTGTGTGATAACATTTTGTAACTCAAAAAAGAAATAATTCTAGATGCATGAATTTGGCGAATTATGATTTCTACTAATAGTGGAATCATGTCTTGACCACAAATAAAAGGCTTGTGTGTGTTTGTGAATATAGTTGTGATCATATATTTATGTTATGTGATGGTGCTATTTAGGGGACTTGGATCTAAGCAAGAGGATGCAAGACAGGCAGCTGAGAATATGAGGGACAACTGGGATGATGAAACTTTAAGAATGCCTGTCAAAATGGCTGGCAATGCTAAAGACACAATGTCAGAAGCGATGGAAGGTGGAAAAGATAAAGCAGCTGAGGCTTTCAATGTTGCTAAAGAGAAACTGAACACGGCGAAAGACATGGCTTCAGATAGGGCTGGTGATGCTCAAGACATGATGTCAGGAGCTATGAGGTATGGAAAAGATACAGCAGCCAATGCTTATGATGGGGCAATGCAGAAAAAGAACATGGCTTCAGATAAAGCATTTGATATCAAGGAGACAACGGGTGGAGCAGTGGGAGTTGGAATGGACAAAGCAAACGATATGTATGGGGAAGCAAAGCAGAAAATGAGTTGGGCTTCAAACATGGCTTCAGATAAGGCTAATGATGCCAAAGAGGTGGGGTCTGGATTTATGGACAGAGCAAAGAAAACGATGCAAGGGGCTGCGAGTAGAGCTTCTGATAAGGCTTCTGATGCAATGGAATATGGAAAAGAGAGAACTTCCAATGCCAATGATGGAGCCAAGGAAACAGCATCCAATTTATATGATGGAGCGAAACAGAAGGTGGGGGAGTCTTACAGGTCAGCTAAAGAGACTGCTGCTGATCTTGGGGTTGAGATGCGGTATACTGGTCGTCCAGAGCTTTAAGGTATTTAGTTACCGCTAGCTTCCTCAACTCAATCACCACTTTTGTTTTTTTATTTTCATCTGTTGAATGTAAAATTCTTGGGTTAATTTCCCACCTCATTATGGTAAAATTGGGAAATGAACAACATCAAGTGCAACACCGGATGCTTAATTACTCATGAATTTCTCTTTTATATATTCCAACAAGCATCTCACCCTCTCCTTTCTTTTTTGCATGAGGTAAAGTTTCATATACAAATGCTGTCATGTACGATCACTTGACAGACAATTTCATAATTTTGATATAATTATATTAAGGGCTCACAGTTTTGTCAATTTTATAGAATATTTTTTAACAAAAATTATAATGGTATATAAAAAGGGTAATGCTATTAGAACTTTTTCAACTAACTATATTAGCTTTCAAAGTGAGGGATTAGCTGATGTATATATATATGATCAGCTTTTGGAACTTCTATTTAAATATACTCCTTAGCGGAATTAACTAGCTGACACTTTATATGGTTAATTAGAAAAGTTTCAAAAGCATTATTAGTATAAAAATTGACTGAGGTTTAAAAATATAATTCGATCTAGACATTTTTTATTCAAAACTTTTCTAATATTATTTTAAAATTAATAAAATTTAAATCTTAATATTATTTCTTTCTTAAATACTGGATTGTCGCTTAAAATTTTTAAGTTAAAGCTTAACATATAATTTATTTAGAAAAAAATAGGGGTTTCATTTAGAGAAAAAAAAAAACTATTTTTCAAAGAAAGAATATTGGAAGGATTAAACTCTAATTTTTCCAATTATATTTCTAACTAAAAATCTGCACGCAAGATGCGGCCAACACTGCCTTTGGCCATGCAACACGTGGAGCGAAGGCAGCAATATCGCTCCTTCTATAACGTCTGAATAACTGCCACGTTGACACCCTTTCGCGCCACGTTGAGAAACCAGTCTGATGACGTCCCAACCGTAAGTTACTTCGATCTTCCACAAAAGAAGCCATCACATTCTCAGTGACATATACAAACACTTGGTAGGCATGTTGTCTAGGAACTTGAAAATCTGGTTGTCAAATTACTTATTAATCTGCAATCTCACTTGCATTGACCCGAAAAAAAAAAAAAAAGAGAAAAACCTGAAGTGGGTTTTGTAACCTCTGCGTTGTTTTTGCTGGCGTTGTGGCTGATCAGTATGGCGGTACGGACTTGGAACTTGGCTGCCGGTAATGCCAAACACAATGCCAATGAAAACAGTGAGTCATGGACTGATTAGGTCATTAGCAAACTCTCAAAGTAATCTACAAATTATTCCTTTGTTTTTCATAAGTCTTTTAATTTCTTTCCCTTTTGCCTGTAATCACTCATCCCCTGCTTTCTGACCAAATCAACCATGCATTACATTACCCACACTCATGGCGAGTGATCCACTCTCGTCGTTTTCCCTTGTTGAAAAAAAAAAAATATATCCAATTGCATGAAATTGGCCAATAATGATTTTCTACCAAGAGTTGATGAATCATAGTCGGTACGTGATATTTTATCAGTTCATTTTTCTCTTCATAAAATTGAATTGAGATTGCGTTTTATTTCTCTTTCCTTTTTCCTATGTTCATATTAATTTTAGTGGCAGCAATTTGTGAGGGCCGATTTAGTTATATATGAAATTCCTTATCAATAATAAATGATATGTAAATTTGTTTGGGAACTCCATAGAATAGATTAATATGTATGCCTTATTAAATGTCTTATGTGCCTTAATGACATGGAGTTCGACGTAAAAAAAAAAAGTCTGTGTGTGTGATCGAGTTTGAATAGTTGTTGATCATTTAGGGGATCGAGTTATGTTTTGTAATGGAGTTGATTGAAGCAGGAGAATGGAAGACAGGCAGCTAAGAATGTGAAGGACAGAGTTGGGGATATATGCAGCCTCTTTAAGGCCACGGAAGGAAGCTAGTAATTATATATTAATTTTAACTTATTCTTTTACAGATGATCGAGGTAATTAAGTTATTTCATCAAACAATCATTTGATCTTATTCTAGAAGGATCGGCGTATGCTTCCATGGTTTCCCAACCATATATATGGCAGGACCTATGAGCTATATATGGATAGACAAAGCAGCCAATGCTTATGATGGGGCTAAGGTGAAAATGAACATGGGTTCAGATAAAAAGGAGAACACGGCTGGTGCTGTGGGACGTGGATATGTATGGGGATTGGGGAAGCAAAGCAGCAAATGAGTTGGGATTCGAACGTGGCTTCAGATAAGGATAAATGATGCCAAAGAGAGAGTAGTAGGGAATGAACCAAAGAATACAATGCCAAGGGCTATGAGTTCTAGCTGCTTTCTGATCATAAGGCTTATGAAATGATGAAGCCAAGGAAAAAATTTACATGGCCTCGGATAAAGCCTATATATGATGCTAAAGAGACGGAAAGGAAAAGGCAGCCAATTCATATGATGAAGCGAAACAGAAGGTGGGGGACTCTTACATGTCTAGAGGGCCTCACAGGCTACTGCTGATCTTGGGCCTCATCCAGAGCTTTAAGGTATTCATCAGTTACCGCTCGTCGTTAGCTAGCTACCTGACTGCATGTTAGCTCCATGAGAGTTTTATACTTTTATGTTATTGTTATGTTTCTTGTTTTCTCATTCTGTGCCCTTCAAAGCATCAATGAGTTTCCACAGTTTTGGATCTTGTATTCAAGGCACTTCAGTTTTGTTTCTTTTGGTGCAAGATGTAGATTTTCTTTTCTATTCTCCCCTGGCCTATTTGGATGTAAATTCTTGGTATTCCTAAAGTGATTGTGGTAATTAGTAAATTGGGAAATGTGAGAACATGAAGCAGCCATTATTGATGTCTTTTGGTGACATGATGCCAAGTCATTTATATGTAGCCATATGCATTTTCAAATTTTGGAGTGTGTACAAATGAGTTGCATCTGAATTTATCTTTTATTCCAACAAACATGAGCTGACCTTCTCGTTTTTCAATTAATCTAGCACTCTGTAGTCTGTACAATACTATCTAGTGAGTCTATCTGCATGGGCCAAGTCCTCTGATTCATGCATGTGCTGGCTACTCTTGTTTGTCTTCATCATTAATATTCCGCAGATGGCTGCTCAGAGAAGGTTTGACCAAAGCCCCTCCTTCTAGGCGCACAATTAATGTCATAAATCAATGGTATCTAGTTCTGTACTATATATATGTATATATTTTTTTGGTTACAAATTGTCTGCTAGCTAGGGCTTTAGAAAGGAGTATATCCTTTTCCCCATGTACAAAATGTTTCAGCTTTCTTAAATTCAAACGATAGAATTTGAACTTAGGTTTACTATAGTTTCATCATCATGCTTTCAAGTTTCAATCTTTCAATGTCACTTGATCGAGCTAGAGTTTATGGGTATTTCTATGACATTAATTGTAATTTTTAAGGCATATTTTTATAGGGTTCAATATGTGAGGGTATTGGATTCTATATTTTAAGATATAGAATTATTGTTCAGGTTTTTTTTAGGTTTTAATTTTTGAGTTTTGTGCAGTAACTCAAAACTTTAAAATTAAAAACTAAATTCTAATTGAAGAACAAGAACTCAAGATCATGCGAATTAAAACTAAAAAATAAGTTTCGATAGATTGATAATTTAACTTTAAATAATTAAATTATGCTAAATTTAAGATTAAATGATGAATAAAAAAAAGGTCGTAAAACATATATGTCCATACTTTAGTTAATAAACAAACGTCCTACTACAAAGAGAATTTCTACACTTTATAATATATAGAAACGCATCGGATTTTTTTTATTTACTAATATTCTAATTTTAATGTTAACATTAGACGTTAACAGAAGCCTAAAACCAAGAAAACTCATAAATGAAATGAAACAAATAAAAGACCCTCAACTAACGTATGTAGCACCACCACAAGACCAAAAGCTGATTTCTCTCTTTTCTCTTTTTCTTCCTTTTATATTTTTTCCTATTGAAAGATCGAGCTCATCAGCAAAAAAGGCTAGAAAAAAGAAAAAGAAAATTAAGGTACTATGCATCATTGTGCATGCGAGAGAATGAGACAGATAGCCACACATTATAATTTCCAGCACAAGTAATTGTTTGTATTTGCAAATGTTAATTTTTAAAAGCAATCAAACAAGAAAAAGAAGAAGATCAAGAAGAAGAAATAAAAAATATAGCAGTAGCGGTCACTGAATTTATCTACCAGCAATTTCTAGCTATTTCACTATGAACATACATAAATATCTCTGATCTAATTATTCACTAAATTTATCAATAATCTGAAGAAGGGTACTAATTGTGATGATCATAAAGTAAGTTAATATAATCTTGGCTTACATTAATTGGCTTCTTTCTTCTTCATGGCCTGTTTATTATTATGCATCCACACCTTGAACACCTGTCTCTTTATACCCACTTGAGCACACAACTGCTGCACCTCTTCTTCATCATGCTTTTGGATCCTCCACCCCAACTTCTCAGCCAACCCCATCATTTTCTCCTTCTGCTCCTGACTGAACTTGGTCCGAAACCGCTTCTTCCTTGCTAGCTGGCCCGCCGCCGCCGCATAATTTGACTGATAAACATTGATGTTGAGATCCTCACTGGAGGACTCAGCCGCCGTGCCGCCGCCACCTCCGCCGCCCCCGAAGGCCATCATCATAGGGGGATTTTGTTGGTGGTGGTGGTACTGGTGGGGATGATGACGAATAGGATGATGTTGGGGTGGGGGTGGAGGGTGTAGAGCTTGTTGGGGTGGTACTGCAGGTACTGAATAGTAATGATCTCTACGGCTGGTGATGTTGTTTTTGTTGTGGTTATAGATGTAGTAATTATAGTGATGATCATCACCACCACCACCCTCCACCTCTTTTCTGTGGAAATTCCTGTGGCACTCACAAGCTGCGCATTTCAATGCTTCTGGGTTGTCCTCTTCTTCAGCAGTACAGCTGCTGGGCATGAATTCTCCGCAGCCATCCAGCACGTGCCCGCCGGAGCTGGCCGCGTGGTTTCTCAAACATTCCCTGTACCTGACTGATTTGGATGCTGGTGTTGGCGGTGCTGCTGGCGGTGCTTTGAAGCTGTTTGATCCACTAGGAATTGCTGTTGTTGTTGGTGTTGCACTTGGGGTACAGACAACTATTGGAGATGGGATTGGATCTGGGTTTGGGTCAGGATCTCTTCTGGGTTTCAGTGGGGCTGGTTGTGGATTCAATGGTTGAGGCTGATTATGGTGGTGGTCAACAGATGAAAGATGATGTGGATGATGATGGGGGTCTAGGGTTTGGGATTGGATGAAGATTGTATTGTTACCATGAGCAAGACCAAGAGCAGTTTGGTCTATTCTTCTTATTTCTGATGATGGTAGAGCTGGAGAAGACAACTTGGATGAAGAGCCGACCCTATTGGGTGGATTGTAGTCTAGAGTGGTTGGCATCCCTATTACCTTATCTTGGCCTCTCACCTCCATTAAATCAGCTGATGATGATTTCTATTATACTGGGCTTTGATCTCAGACTCAGCCAGCCTCCTTTAATTTTTTATTTTTATTTTTATTTTAATAAAGGTAAACCAAGGTGTTTTCATCAACTCTATTCTTCATCATCATCCTATTTATGATCTATATCTCTCAAATTCTACATGGATCTTTTTGTAATTTCCTCAACCCTAATTCATACCATTGTATCTAATTAACCTTACAGAAAACTTAATCAAAGAAATAATCACCAGCTTAAGATTTTTCTTTTTTTCTTTTTGTATTATCTGATTTTGACATTTTCGGTGTTAAACCCACCAACCCATCTCTCTAATTTCAACCCTGATATTTCCAAAGACACAAGCGAAGCAGGTGATTGAGCAGTGGTAGCTAGCTATATAGATAGAGTGAGGGATAAAAAGATTGATTAATTTAAATCAAATATAAGAAACACCCAAAAGAATATATATATATATATAAAGATCTCTGAAGTCTGAACTGAAGCAGGAAAAGAAAATAGAGGGGTCCTACAACCAGAACTAAATTAAAAATTTTTACCTTAATTATAAATTAGTAAGATGGTAAAATTGAAGAAAGCTAGAGTGTTGTAGTTGCACCACGTACCAATGAAAACAAATATAAACAGCAGCAGCTGCTGGTTCTGGAATTTGATGAAGGAGAGAATGGGTAGCTAAAATCTAGAGATTATGAGAAGGTAGAGAGAGAGAGAGTGGTACGTTTGTGTTTCCTACCAGCCATCCAACCCCATAAAATCTATTGATCAAGGAACAGGTGGTTTGGTTTGTACTCAAAATGAGTGAATGACTACGCTGCTACTCAATTTGCAGAACAGCCGACAGGGTCACGTTAGTCCTCTCCCACACCCTGCACCCTGGTACAGCTCCTAATTATTGCTCTCTGAAACCCTAAACCACCACAAAATTAATGTGTTTTATGTGCAACACTGAAATAGAAAGAGAGAGAAACAAAGTAAAGTAAAGAAATTTGTCAGACTTGACATTACTCTCTCTGGCCCTCTGCCCTCTGCTCTCTGCCTTGCCTCGAATCTTCCTGCACACCTCAATTTTCCAGCTTGAAACTGCTTTTTGTATTTTGATAATGAGGGATAAATCAGAATATGTACAACGACATCGTTTTGTAGCCAACAAATTTAACAGTCTAATAATATGTATATTTTAAAAAAAGAAAAACTTAGCATCTTTTGGATTAAAAAGTTTAAAACAAGTCTAAATAATATTTTGTGTCTATAGTTTGGTGGTATATATTCAATGAAGACTGTTTGATCTGCCTTCTATTTACAATTGCTGGGGTTTTTTTATCAACAGTCAATAACTCTATGAAATTCTGTAAAAAGGTTGAATGTCCTCAGTCTATTGTAAGGGTGGGTCGGAGTTGGTAACCATGCCAATACAGGGATCCCAACCTCCAATTCAATGAAAGGTGAAAGACTTTGATCAAAATCTAAGTGAAATCTATAAAAATTACTAAAAATTAACTCTATAAAAGTCGATGTCTTAAAAAACTCAACAAAAGCAATTGAAATTCTATTTGAATACACCTCTTGTGTTTGCATGGTAGATTTTTCTACATAGAAGTTCAATTACAAAAACAAGTTCCTACGTGTCCGCCCACAAGTGATGAGAGAATTGAAAAAGGAAAACATATTGAATATATATCTGACCTAAAAAATTCAGCAATTAAACATATCTCAGACAAGGGTTTAACTAAGTATAATGAAAGAGTCAGAGGGTTTAGGCAAAGATAATAAAAGGGTCAGAGAGTAAGATGTTCCGTTTTCTTTTTTCTTTTTTCCTTTGTGTTTTCGTGGGTGGGTGTGAGAAGGAACTCATAAATTGAGAGAATGCTGGTCCACATCACAGCATTAAGTGTGTAGTGTGTGTCAGATTCTCTCTTCTTTCTCTCTCTTTATCAGAGACGCTGTTTGTGCGCTTGCTGCAGAGTTTTTGTTCTTTTCCATTGCAAGTTGATGCCCTTTTTTTTCTTCTATTTTTTTTCTTTTTGTTGCTGCCAATGCCATTATTGCCATTTCTTCTCTTTTACCTTGTTTCTCACACGTACATCATACCCTCATAGCATGTGCGATGGAGAATCAACAGGAATAGAGTATCAATTGGGGAAGTTAATTCACTTTATTGACATTTTTGAAGAAAAAATTCTTGCAATGGGAGGTTAATAATTAACTTTTGAACTGATTTGTCAATAGTCAAGTTAAAAAATTAATCAATCTATTGCCAATTGGCATTCCTGAAATCGAAAGATGGTGAGATTCATTTATGTTCGTGTTGAAATGCGTTTGGTTAGTGTCTGCGCAATTAGGGGGTGTAGTCAATCTGAATTTTAAGAATTTTGATAGATTTCAAAAGAATTATAAATTTTTACAGATTTCATGAATTTTATGGAATTTTATGAAATTTCATAGAATCCATAAAAATTCAAGGAGAATAGGTTGGAATTCCTGTTACCTTTGTTTTATGTTTAAAATCCATCAAAATCTATTAAAATTTACTACTTAAATGAAATCCTTTAAAATTCATAAGAGATTGAATACACCTAGATTTCAATGGAATTCTTAAAATTCTGAATTGAATACATCTAAATTTCTATGGAATCTTTAAAATTCTGAATTGAATATACCTAGATTTCTATGGATTTTTAAAATGTTTTAAAATCCATTAGAATCTTAATTAAGTACACCGTTTGGAGATTTTTTTTATTAATTTGAATTAAGAGTTTTTTTATATACATTCTTATATGAATATTGTAATTGTAGTAATGTTGATACTTTTATATCAAAGTGCAAAATATGTTTGGGAATTCTAGCTAGAAAGTGCTAGCTAGGCTCGTTTTTTTTTTCCACCTTAAATATATTCAAGCTGATAAAAAAAAAAATCTATGTTGATAAAATGTGGGATTTAAAACTCTACTAGTTAATATATATAGTTAAGGTATGAGTTCGAATCTTCCCTCTCTTATATTATTTGATATAAAAAAGATATCCCTATTAAAAGAGTATGATGTGGGAACCTTACTTAAGATCTTAGTTATCACTCGATATCTAAAATCCGATAGTCCTTAAATTGTATAACTACCATATATATATGCTTAACTAACAATAATTTGCATAGATATCAGTTAGGTTGCCACTTAAGATCGAGGTGTGGTCCTCAGCTTTGATTGGTTGTATAGTAAAAGCTTAAATAAATTCTAGTATATAATTATAATTAATCAAATCAAGCTTCCAGTTGAATTTCCATTTTGGTTTTTTTTTTCTTTTAAGTTTAGGAAATGTACGTGGCACCTAGCTAGCATGCATATCACTTCATTTAAAATTATGGCACAAGCCAACCTCATCGAAGTTTTAATGTACTTTGGATCCCAATACTATTTTAAAAGTCCAAAATTAGGAAAAGATAGAAAAATTTTAATGGATCGAGTATTATTCAAGCATCTAATCTTGCCAAGTGTTTGGGTCACTTGCTTGCACCTTATTTGGTCTCTCTGACACAATGTTTTATTTGACAAGTTAGGAAACATTACCTCTGCAATCTTCATTGTTAATTTTAATTAATTAGTACATTTCTTCTGATCAATTAATTAATTACTATATGTGATAATGGTTTATATATGGTTGGGTTTTATATATTGGAAGGAAGAATATTTCGTGAGCTTCTTGATCCCTCGAAAACATTTTGTTGTTGATGTGCTTGAGGGAACAATTTCCAAGTAATATTAAGCTTCATTAAATTAATGGAACAAGAGATATGCATGATTAAACTAATCAGACAAGCTTTGCTTTCCTAATCAGTGCATGCACATAGTAATAGTAAGGATTATGGAGACGTGGCAGAAGCCCATCCAAGTGTGCATGCTATTTTGTCCCTTTGCTCTCTCTCTCTTTTATCTTTTTTGCTTTTTCAAATCTGTTATCTCACTCTCACAGCTGAGAGGGACCCAAGGTTGGGTGGAGATAGACTCGGAGTTGCTCAAATTAGCAAGAGTGATTCATGGTTTTGAGGTCATAAAATTATTAGTGTTTCGACCGAAAAAGTAGTTATTAGTTTGGGGAAAATATATAATGCTTTTTTTTTGCCAGGGGGAAAATATATAATGCTTGAAGCAGAATATATATATATATATATATTGATTTCTATATTTTCATTTTTAAGGCACAATCTGCTAAGTTAATGCTACCTAATCTCTTCTTATTAACTTGCATCCCTAAGCAACCAACTTTCTGGGTTGGGTTTGTTTAAACTTTTTGATAATTTGAATATGAAGTTAACCAAAATTGAAACCTCAAAAAATTATATTCCCAAGTGATCATAGAGCCTGGAATATGTAGGTGCTTCTGCTTCCATATGATCAAAATTCAGGACCATAAATCGAACCCTTACTTTGCATTTTTCTTTTTCCATCTTGTGGTAAAGAAAGTAGCAGTCAAAGTCAATATTCTCAAGCCAACAGATATTATCTTATCTTTCTTTTCTTTTCTTTTTACTCAGAAGAGGACAACAATCAAATTATAACCGTGTAAGTTATCTGCAGTTTTCTTATCAATTTTCGTTTCTGTTTTTGGAGGGTTAGGTGAGTGATGAATTATTTTATGTGATCACACTCACTATCTTTTATTGGACTGAATCAATGTAACGAAGAAAATTAGATGACTCAACCTAAAATTAATTGACTTAGGTGAATAAACCTAATTCTTATAAAAGATTAAGTAAAATTCAATTAGCAATGAATGGCCAGAGATGACAAAATCTTTAAAAATCACTAAGATATGTTATATTTTTTCAACGAGGAATATTTCTCTCAACAGTATAACCATTTGAAATCATTTTTCAAGGTGTTACCGTAATACCATATGGCATGCTAACAAGGTGTTATCGATTTACTCAAATTATATTTATCACATTTAATTTTTAAGAATAAGAGTTTAAGATGTAAGCTAAATTTAGATATTAATATTTGGAGGAATGTTATCTATTTTCTTTTTATTCTCATTCCAAAGTGTATTATCATAATATTAATAGAAACCGTACATATTTAAATTACTCTTTTAAAGATTATCTTTATAAAAAATAAAAATAAAACATAGCATTTCTCTAATATCTGAACACATCATATTTTTTGTTAATTAATATCATCCCTAACAAATAGTCAAATAAAAAAAAATTATCGTGAGGAATGGTCCTTCCAATTGGGAGGAACATGGGACACCTCTAGGCACCAATATTGTGGCAAAGAATAAAGATAGGCAAATTGTACGGATGGATTAATGTGTCACATCATCACCGCATGCACGTTTTATGGTGTGATGAGTAGTCTATAGTTTTCATGGTCATTGATTGGTGGTGGAATGCGGTATCTAACAAAAGCTTGTGACTCGTGCCAAGTGCGAACCCACCAATTTGCCTCAAACCCTCAACTTTCTCTTTTTTTCCGTCCTGTATAACAACAATTCCACAGTTCCACTCATTAGCCCTTTCATAATTATTGATTTTTAGTGCTCTTAAAAACCACACAACAAAACTGCTTTACTCAACTCCTCAATCCTAAAACACACTTAAAAACCATAATCCTACATTTTATTTTTTTCCTTCAAAAGTGACACTGGCCTCATCCGAACATTAAGGTCCTGCCTGCCTTGAAGTAGATTTGCCCAACTACGAGCATGTAGTGAACTTGTGATGATGACATACACATGATCCAAGTCAATTCACTACTCAATAAGAAAAGATTAAGAGCACTATCAACTATTAAGGTTTATGTGAAAAAACAACCTACTCATTTACTCATACCTTCAATGTAACAACAAAGAAATTCAAAATATTAAGAACTCCGGGTTGTAGAACAATCCCCACTTCACTGTACTTGTGTCTTAGAACCGAATAGTCAAGTTACACCCAGATTGGGACACGTATTCTGAAAAGGCCCAACGCCTTATAAACCACTGTATAAGACTATAATTTTTTTTTTGCTATAACAAGGCTATATTTTTTAATGTGAGATTTTCACACAACGGGATAACAGTATGAAAAGCTGGAATTTGAGAAGATAAGACCCAAAAACTACCCATTAGGCAGCTTACATTAAACTTCTTTTTACCTTCCTCGAGCATTTACTCTTAAAGACCACTTCTAAAACCCACTAACAACTAGACCAACAGGGCCTTGGTAAGAAGCTAAGATACCAGCACGTAAAAAGGTCAAATTTTGCTAGACAACTGAGGTCTTCAGTCTAGAGGTCAAGCCCAAAAAAGGATCAGTTATATAAAGAGAACCAGAATCAAGGAACTGAAATCAACCCATACAACTCAGAACTAGCTAGAAGCCTAGAAGACAACTGAGGTTTCAGTCAAGACTCAAAAGCTCAAGCACAAAAAGGATAAGTTAATATCAGGACAACCAAATGAAGAAGCTGAAAACTCCCAATTGTAAGCCATGTGATTAAGATGGTATCATGGTAACTTATATCTTCATGGCATAAATAAAGGCATAATCAACACTTGGTGTTTTGTTATGATGCTTATGAACCCCAATCAAACTTTAGTCACAACTGAAAGTGAAGCTTCATTTGGGAAAACTTAGAAAGTGTAAGACTATAACTAGCAAAGACTAAAAGTCTTATATTTCATTACAAACAATAGATTACACAGGAACACGATGTTGAAGATTGAGGAACTAAATTTCAAGTTTCAGTCTCACAATGATAAACCAGTGAACTCGTACAGAAATTCAATGATACAACAAATGCAAAACCATCAAATATGCAACAAGTAATTCATCAATAATGTAAAGAAAGTAACTACCACAATTGCATTTGCTGCTATAAGACCCCCTTAGCTTCCATGAACCTCCACATGTACCAAGACCCAACAGACCTATAAGGCCTCCATTTCTCACACAGCTGCTCCATCTCCAAAGGCTTTGGCAGCTCCTTCAGACCATACAACAGCTTCACACCTTTCCTCACACCGAGATCGCCGACCGGAAGCACGTCCGGTCTGCGAAGCGAGAAAATCATGAACATGTGCACCGACCAAACCCCAATTCCCTTAACCACAGTGAGCATTGTGAGCAAATCCTCGTCGTCCATTTCGAGAATCGACGAATCCGATAGAGTCCCATCACTGTACTTGTCTGCCAGGTCATGAAGATAGGAAGCTTTTCGGCCAGAGACTCCGATCTGCCGGAGCTGGGGGGCCGAGAGCGAGAGCACGGCTGCGGGGAGGACCGAGGCCTCGCCGCCGCAAAGAGAGACGAAGCGGGCGTAGATTGATTGGGCGGCTTTGGTGGCGAGTTGCTGGTAGAGAATGCTTCTCGCGAGGGATAGGAATGGCGGGCGGGTTGAATCGAATGCCGGAGGGTTGTAGGAATCGACAAGACCCGCTAAAAGCGGGTCGGAGACCCGTAAGTGGTGGAGGGCGAGGTTGATTTCGGATTGAGAGGTTAATGGGTTTAGGATTTTGGGGAAAGCAGAGGAGGGAGGTTGGTCGCTGAGCTTGGCGGTGGGGGAGGGGGTGGTGTAGAGTTTTATGATTTTTCGGGGTCGGAATGGGATTTTGGAAGAAGTGGAGGGTTTTTGGGAAATAGAAGCGGTGGCGGGTTCCGGTGGTTGGGTTATTTGGGTTTGGGTTCGGGTTTGAGCTCTGGTTCGCTTTTCCATGAAGAGAGTGAGAGTTGAGAGTCGGAGAGGTAAATAAGCAATGATGGCAACGACGGTTGGTGGCGGTTAGTGGCGGTTAGTGGCGGTAAAAGACCAAAGAGACGATGATCTAAATGGATTTACAAAAAATGTCTGTTTTTATTTTATTTTTTTATGAAGCAAATCTTTTAAGGTGGGAAATGGCCCACTGTCATCGTAAAGCCTTCGGTCCATTGGGCTTTCGGGTCCAATACGCTATAACGCCTCTTTCCAGATTGTTTTGCAAAATCATGTGTCCATTTTTTGTTTGACTATTATCATTTGCTTAGATGAATTAATGGAAGAGAAGAAACTTCATTCAAATTCCCAGAATAATCATCTTAAATCTTAATAACAATACAGTTTTTCTTTCTTAATTCTTAATAATCATCTTAAACATTAAACAATAATACAGTTTTTCATTTTACTTCAAACAATAGGCAGTGAATTATATATATATATGAGATCATGAGGAACTGAGGAATGATAGTCTTATTTTTGGGCTCCATCTTCATGCAGGGAAGCAAGGAATCGCTTGAGAAATCTATTGTAAACACAAGGTCGTTCCAAGTGAACCAAGTGACCTGCCTTCTTTATGCTCTCGAATGTTGCATTTGCTCCCAGTTGCCTGCGTATATTTAAACACCATTCAAAGCTATCAATATTAATTAACACCTCTATATTATGAGCACTTAACAATCTTATAGTGCCAGACGATAAATTCAACTCACACATTCGTTAAGTATCAAAATCTTAATAACTAAAAATCAAACAAAATTACATTTCGGTATATATATATATATATATGTATGATGTAGTTTCATTAGTGAGTGTAATAGGACTTTCACTTACTCTTTCATGTTATAGGCAAGCTCCTGCTTGAATAACTGATCATTTTCACCCCACAAGAGATGTATTCTCTGCAAAGATATGTTTAAAAAAATATGAAAATTAGCGGTACCACTTTTGGAGAGGATGAAGTTGATGATGTAATTAAGAATACTAGCTGAAACGTAGAAATATGGAAGCATCAAGCTGAACAGAATGCAGGGGTTTTAATTACCTGTGGGAATTTGGGGATGGTTGCGTCTTTTGTATCAATGACTAAAGCTTCAAGGAGTTCTGATCTCTCCTTCCTGTGGTTGAACATCACCTATATATGAACATGCATATCAATTAACATAGGCCACAAAAATTTTATGCTTTTTAAGATTAGACATGCATATTTTATGTGGTAAAAAATAAAAATAGAAATGTTAAGAATTATGAAACATGACCTTTTAACGTGATATGAACCTTTTCTACCTAATCTGCCACTCAAAGTTGAGTAATATTCTATATCAAATTGTATATAATATGTGTACAAAGGTTAAATAAAAAACACAAAGTAATAGGCTAGTAGCACCAACCTCAAGGAAGTCTTTGTGAAGGCGATCAGGAAAATACAGCTTCTTGTGCACGGCAACAGAGAGAAGCGCCTTGAGACCCTTGACAGAGCTGGGCAGCAAAAGCTCTGAAGACGAAGTGAACCCGAGCCGCTCCATCGTGGCATCGCTGACCGAGCAAGTCATAGCCAAGATCGAGCCACTGATCACCATGGCCCTAACCAGCTCCGGGTACAGCTCCGCCATCTTAAACGCCACCATCCCACCGTAACTAAACCCCACCACAATACACCTCTCCACCCCGACCTTCCTTAACCCCGCAGCCAAACACTCCGCTTGAAACGTCGGCGACCTCTCCACCTTGTCGCTGGCGGACCCACCGAAGAACAGGAGGTCTGGCACGTACACGGAGTATTTCTTTGTCAGCGCGCCAATCTGAAACTGCCACGTCACAATCCCCTCGGCCGCGAACCCGTGTATTAGAACCACCACGGGCTTAGTAGGCTTCTTTATGTTGGGCTTTTGGTCCTTTTTAGGCTTTTCAATGGTCTCGTTTGGGACCCAGAAGTTCATGGCAGTCCCGGGCTCGATCTCCACCGTGTAGGGCTGAACCCCTGCCATCTTCATTAACCCATGCAACAATGGCCTCTGTAGAGCTACTAAGTTCACCATGATCGACTTTTTTTTTCCTCAGCCTCTCTCAGAGACACACAATGTGTTTAAATTGGGTTCACACCTCAGAAAGGCTTAAAAAGGAGGTGTGAATTGAGGGTTGGTGCTGGGTTGTTATAGCTTGTCAGAGTGGAATGTGAAGTTGAACACGAAGGCTGGTATTATTAATAGTATTGGAAGCTTCGGAAACTTGGTCTCCATATTACATAAATAATATGAATGTCTTATTTTCTTCATTTGTAGGTGAATGAATGAGAGCTAGCTCAAAGGTTTAAGGCCCCACTGCCCATGTGTATGAATCTATGAAGCAGATTTGGATGCCATGCTTTCTTGCACGAAATCTCACTTCTTTTTTAGTACAAAGTGCTAACTTTGTTTAATCGATTCTCTTTGCTAAACAATTTAAAACCGTACACATAAATAAGAATACATTAATCGATCGTTCCAATCAACTTAATGAATACAAAAATGAAAAAATGTTGTGTTAACATGTTAAATCTTGCCATACTGGACTCTAAATTATTAATTAGATAAATTTTGCTTGAATATATAATTTAGGTTAACAACTTAACATAGTTTAGAGAATACTATGCAATATTTAATCTTCATTATATGAGCCACTAACCATTGTAGTAAAATCTAACGGTCAGTGTTGTATCACTAGTTGTTGGATTTTGATCCAACAAATACATATGATTATTGAGATCATGCTGTGAATTCATCCATCATACAATGTGCTTTGAGGATACGAATTTTTTATTTTAGGTTATCTTGAACGACAAAGGATAAACTATTCAATTATTTGATTGTCAATTGTGATTAAATATATAGAGAATTATAATATTGTCATTATTNATTCAATTATTTGATTGTCAATTGTCAATTTAAAGAACCAAAGAGTAATAATGATGTGCCGTGGCTGACCCGCAATCACAAATTACAGTGCTGGATACTGGTCTTAATAAATATATAGAGAATTATAATATTGTCATTATTTTGTAGGATATGGACTATTTATTCCTATCCAGGTACGTACAAGGTTGTTTGAGTTTTGATCAACTGCACCGCCTACTACTGTCGACCACGTCATCTTTTGAGTGGGAGTGAAGTGGACCTTCTAAAACTGTAGCGGATTAGTAAAGAACGTACCTTTTTTATCATTATGCGTGAATAGAAATAGATAGTAATGTATGTTTTATCTGTTAATAAGGTATTTACATATCAATAACGTAAGTAATAATGTTAGGATTCTAAATTTATAACTCAAATTTCAAATACACAAGTCGACAGTCTAGGCATATGAATTTATGAATTGTCATTGTGTGGGGTGTTGAGCAGGTAAACAAATATGAATTGTCTTGTTGGGACTTCTGTGCAGGCCATAAGTTCATAACCATATAAAAGGAAACAATTTCACGTTTTGAAACGTGAAACTTTATTTGTTGAATTCATTTTTAAATGGTTGGGACTTGTTCTATTTACTCATCAATGCCAACCACGCTACCACAAATTAATTAATTGATTTTCTTGTTTTCTTAGCATGAGCATGGTACGAGACATAAATGAATTCAACCTAAGTGATTTGCATGAGCATGGCACGAGCGCAAATATATAAATTCAACCCGAGTGAAAAATGAAGATATTTTTGAAGTTCAATTAAGGCGAAAGAGTATTTCATTAAAATAAAAAGTAAAACTTTGAAAAATAAATAAATAAATAATGTCAGCATTGAAGAACAAAGCTATAGTTTAACCAATCATTTTTCTGTAATCCTTTATCCATGCCATGTGTTAGAGTTTTTAGGGTAGTTAAGAAATTTATCTAATATTAAAGCTTACCTAACTCATTTGTATAAGAGTGGGCTCATATTTACCAAGAAAAGTGAGCTAGCTTGACTGAGTGTATATGTTGCTTCCCTGCAAATGCGTATTAGGTGATCTAAAGTTAGGGGATGACCTATGTTCACATCAACCACCCAATAATATTCAGAATTTAGGAGTAAAAAAAAAGTCATTTCTCTAACCTTAAAACCCACATTTACAAAGCAACCATGGACCACCCCTAGTTGAGAAACTGGTGAGATTTCTATCAAATTAAAAACAATTTTTCCTTTTTCTCAATAATGAAGGTAAGACAGAATTTTGAAAAAATGAAAAAACTAAGGGTAATGGTAGGGTGCCTCAATTTTGTGCCTCAATGACATGACATTTCATGTAATTAAACTGTTTTTACAATTAAATATATATCATTATTCATTTATTACATCCTTTTTTATAAATACCATCCTGACCTTTCTTATAAATTTACAAAACTTTCAATTATACATAAATAATTCTCAAATCACCAGAACCACCATCCACCACAGCCACCATTGACCATTCTTCCCCTTTCTCTATCATCACCTTTTCTTCCTCCACATCCATCCCCCCGGCGTACTTCTTCCCAACCCTTTTTTTTTTTCTCTCNCCCACCCCTTTTTTTTTTCTCTCTCTCTCTCTCTCTTTCCCCCCGAATATCTTGGTTGCTAACTGCTCAAAACCCACCGACAATTTATATCCATTTTTTATGTACGTCAAACAACTAATAACCATGCCAAGGAAAGATTAATTAAAAATTTTTATAATGCATATTTCATCCTTATTTCTTTATATTTTTAAGAATATAAATCTTCTCCAAACCCCCCCCCTCCCCAACAACACCCCCAGTTCTACCCCAACCAGTTTTTCCCCTTCCCTGCAATTACATTCAAAGTTGCAATTAATATGGAAAAATCAATTAAACAACATAAATGATATATATTTATATATATATATATATATATAAAAAGATGAGGTAAGCAAAATGAAAATTTAAAAAATATAAGGAATTGAAAGAAATTAAGGATGATGAATATGAGATGGCCGGGAATGGTTGGGGAGAAGAAATTGAAAGATAAAATTAGGTAAGATAAAATGGAAGAATTTTGGAGGGATAAGATAGTCTTTCAACAAAAATGATTTAAATTTAATATTATAAATAAATAATAATGTGTATATTATACAAAAAAATTAGTGACGTGTACAATTTAATTTTGTCACATCAGATTGAGGCACAAAAGTTGACGTCCCAAAATTTTTCCCAAAAACTAATGGGGTCTTTTGAGCAAATGGGGAGCACATAGATTTTAGAATCATCCTCTTAAAAATGAGAGTCTACTAGAGCCCCATATCCATATATGGTCTTATTTCCTAAAGGTTCCAGTAAAAACGGCCCAAAATGTATTCACTCATATATGGAGCTGGAAAGAACCAGGCCACAACATGGGCCTGGATATATGAGCTTGTTGGGTATTCATCTTCAGCCCAAAGGAGTTGCACCAACTATTAATATATCATATTTCTAAGTAATCATTAATATGTTACTAATCAAATTATGTTATAATGTTATAACCAAATGTGTTACAAATAGTAGGTTTATCGATCCTTAGAGAGGCTTGACAAACAAGTTATGACGAAAAGTGAAGTATTTAATTAATATCCTAGGAGATGTAAAGAAGATTGAGCAGTCAAGATCTAGATGAAGATGTTGGATCTTCCTCAGCAAAATGAAAAGTGGAAAAGTGACCAGATCAGGAATGTTATGTGTTCCTTGGAAAGAAACTTATATATATGATGCATGATGTTTTAGTCTTGATGTTCTGCAAAAGGTTCAAAAGAGATTCAAAGTGTATGCAGATCGAGATTGAGGCAGAGATGAATGAAAAAAAGCATGGCTTATAAGGCCGTAAAGAAGATGCATATTATGAATTGACTAGATCTGACCCAATAACGTATTATCTACTCCTTTGTTTTTGCCATTCGGCATCATGTCGGTGCCTTATGTTGCTAAAAAGGTGGAATATTGATAAAAGTTGTGTACGCATTCCCTCTTTGAATCTTTGAATTATAACCCGATTTTATTTATGCACTGTTTTTTCAATTTTAACTTACTACTTCATCTTATTCTAAGCTCAAAGATTTGTTGTATGTTTCTAAGCCTATTGTTTATGTGTGTATCTTATTTCATGTTGATGTTTAATATATTAATTAGTTGTTAAATTACATACACTTATATGTGCAACTTGCAAAGAAAACAAAAGATACGACATGGATTGAGTTAAAAATATAAAATAATATTATTTCTAATTTTATATTTAATATACTTAATATGTAAGTATATATATATATAAATGAAAGGGTAATGATTTCACATTCTTATTTTTCATATTTTGTATTCTTAAACTTTTCTCTCTTATTTTTCTTCTTTTATTTTTTCAATCATGGTTATATAAATATATTGATGGTATTAACTCGCATAATTGATAATATATTATGCCTAAAATTATATCACTTAAACGTCTAATTCTTATGGTTATAAAAAAACTTGAATAGAGAATCCTATTCGAGATTCTAGAATATGAAGTGTTGAAAGAAGCATTGGTATTCTCCATATATGTAAGAAAACATAAGAACCCTAATAAATAATAATGAAAAATACTACTATATTTAGGCTTTATGTAGTTAGACCTCCTTAGAGGAGACAATTAGAGGTTACAGTGTCCCCCATACATGTCATATTGATACTGACAAGGATTTAACTTTCATTTGATAGGACGGCTTATTAGGGCTTCCTCCCACACACAACTACTCCTTTCCACCCTTTTCCAAATGCTGGTCCACTTAATACTCCTCTTCTCCTCCTTCTCCTCCTTCTCCTCCTTCTCCTCCTCCATTACTATCCATCACTATTTGCTTTCTCTTTTTTCTCCCCAGACCCATTTAAATATCATTACTTTAACCTTACCTGGCAGCCAACAAGATCCTCTAGTCAACCACAAACTCACTACCTTATGTGAATTCATATTCAAAAAACTTTATAATAAAAATAAATAAATAAATATATATATATATATATCTAAGGGACAGACATTCCAGTTGTATCTTGGTGCTTTTGAGGAATGTGCATATTTTTATGGGTTCCCAAAGCAAAGCTAATCATAATAATAATTTTATGGCCACAGAAGCTAGCTAGCTAGCTAGCCTACAAACCACAACATTTGCATGCATGCATGCAAGTAAATCCCTCCACGACTCCCACGTGGCAGCTCCATTAGTGATAGTGATGATTATTTATTATAATAAATGTAATGTCTGCAGATTAATATGGATAGGAATCATACGATATAGGATTGTATTTTACCTTGGAAAAGTGGAACCTTATTTAGCTACATAATTAGGCTACTGGGTCCCACCAAATCCAACGACCATGATTAATGAGAGCGAGCATGGTACCCAGAACCCGGTGCACGAATACACCATTTTATTCATTTATGTGACTAATTGTGTGAGAGAGAGAGAGACACACACACAGAGGCGGTGACCAAATAAACATTAATTAGATTCTTTGATTTGGATGATTGAGCAAATCCCAGAGTTGCATTAAAAAGAGTATAATCAGAGATCCGCATTAATTACTCGAATTTATAGGCAACAGAGCACAGTTGTTTCCAATCCCACACGCTCCCACACCAAGCGTGTAAATCAAACACAAATACTAAAATTTAGTTATCAAAATAATATTATTATTAGCGTCTCAACTGATTATCATAATTGTAATTATTTTAACTAACTATTTTATTAATGGGACTAAATCACCTGTCTTCAAAACTCATATTGTCTCTTTATCACTTACTCATATATTTGACACGTCTTTCGTTTTAATAAAGATTAAACAATGTTAATTTTTATTACTCTATTAATAGATAACATATGTGTTAAAAATATAAATAGGTGACAAAGATGAGACAAGGATTATGAGAACAAGTTATTTGCTCCTCTTGTAGACCATTTTTTTTACAAAAGTGGGTCTCATGCAAGAAATCTCACATTTATTAGCAAAATAATGTACAAAGTATTTAGTTGAAATGAAGCATAAAATTTTATTAAGGATTACAGAAAGACAAAGTTTGAAACCCACATTGAGTGAGGTCGCGTGGGGATGTGAGAAATGCATGTGTAATTATGTGTTATATTGTCTTGGGCTAATCGTAGTTTGCTTGCTTGCTTGTTTGGTCTCGTAGTTTACAAAGCGAAGAGGTAGGGAGAGCATCTTTTGGAAAGCGGTAGTCGTCCCGTTTGTCCAACTCTTGTTGTTGGTCTCTCTCTCCCTCTCACCAATCTCTAGACGATCTGATTCTCTCTGCGTCTCGGTGTCGTTTTGAATCTTTGATCAAAAAATGGGGTCGGGCTTCCAGAGAAGTTTGTTGGGGCTTGCTTCCCCATCATGGATGTGGGTCCCCCATCTTTTTTCATTTTTTAATTTTTTTTTCCTTTTTTGAGTTTTCAATCTTTGACGGTTTGACCCAACAAAAAAAATCCAAATCACACACAAGCGAGGCAGAGTAAGGAGTGTTGCTTTGATGATTGCGGAGTGTCATATTTGTACACCTTTATCTCTGAGTCTCTCTCTTTAGCTTTAATTTTTTCTGTCTCAGATATCATCAAAATCCTGGATCTTCTACTATTACGAAAAGCTAGTTATTGTGATGGGTACGTATTCTTGATTCCGATAGCCCTTGAGCCTTGAGGTGCTTATCATGACCAAATTGGCTTTGTTTCGTTACTTCACGTGACTCCATTGTACGGCTTCCTAGCTGCTACAAATTGTAGTTGTACTGGTGAAGCTCAAAAACTGCCCCGTATTCTGGTATTTGACCCAATATTAGCAGCTTGTTTGGTATAGATCGATTTTGATGGATTTGACCCCCCTCCCCTAAACGGAGGTGTACACCTTACGTTTATATGGGTTTACATTTTCTTCGTCCTTAAATCTATTAGCTACAAGCCTACAAGAACAAATATTCTTATGGTTTTTATATATTTAAACACAGCATGAATTAGATTCTCCAACCTCGGTTACAAAAATAGTTTCCGCATTGAGATGTTGTCATGGTCATTGTTTTGTTGAAGAGAGCGTGAGAGTTAAGGTAGAGATTAATAAGAGTGATTAATTAACAAAAGGGTTTGATGAATATACTGTGGGCTGTGGCAGAGAGAGCAGAGAGAGGGGTATATGCGAGAATTCAGAATTGGGATTAGGGGGGTTGGGATGGTGTTAGAGAGAGAGCGTGTGCGGGAGTGCGAATGGGACTGATTAATACTATTCCATTTTCCTTGGGAGGGTGGCAGTGACAGAGAGGAGAGAGAGAGAGAGAGAGAGGCAGAGATACGGATACGGACAGAGGTTTTTGATGTATTGGGTTTGAGACCAGACTCGACTCACTTCTGTAATAGCGCCTCGTGATCGGAGAAGGCAGATCTATGGAAGACTGTTCCCGCTAGTCACGTGGGACTCTTTTGACTACCCAATGACCACACCCACCACTCACTCATTGTTACGAGCACCTCATCTGCCAAATTATTAACTCTGTTTTATGCTCCCCTCCTCTTAATGCCTTATATATATCACTCATTAAGACTAAAGACATACATATTACATACACTCGCTCCTGCCCTACCATTTATATAACACACTGAGACTGACTCACTGACTAGATTATTCAGTCTTCTTCTACCTTGGGTCCATCTCTCTCTCTCTCTCTATTACTTTCTCTCTCTGGAACATGCAAATTGGGTCCCTCTCTGCCTCCATCTTTATCACCCCTCTCTTACTATATATATAATAGACAGAGCTTATATATATTGCCTTCTATATGCATTTCACGACAACGTGGACTGCAGGTGCTGACTGGTATTTCGCCCTTTTATTGGCTTATAAAGCTAACAGACAACAACCCCTTCTCACCCTTCTCACTTCATCTCACTCCTCTCCCTCTCTCTCTTTCCCTCTTGTACCACCTTCAGAGTTCAGAGCTCTCTCTCCCAAGTTTTTTTCAAACATTTATTATTACACTTCGCTCTCAGTTTACTATTTGGCTCGTACCCTCTGCAGCTCTCTCTATAACCCCCTTTAACTATAAACGCATCTCCCGGTTCCTCTCCTTCTTCTCATACATACACACACACTGTCAGTCACTTTGCTTTCATTCAAAGCAACCCCATTTCACAACCTTGCTTCCACAAACAGTTTTGACTACCAACAAGGTCGGTCAAAAACGATGCATAGGTGCAGTAGTACTAGTTCTCATGGCAACATGATGGGGCCTTGTACATGTGGTTTGTTTCACCACCACACCCAAACCAATTCCTCTTTCTCCATGCTGTTTTCTCATCATCAAACACCTGCTGATCATCATCATATGTACCCCTTCACATCCCCACCTTCTTCTTCTGTCGACTGCACTCTATCTCTCGGCACTCCCTCCACCCGTCTCACCCAAGACGACGACGACGACAAGCGAACCCGCGATGAACGCCGCTCCGTCTCCAACTTCTGCTGGGACTTATTGCAGCCTAACAAGTCTGCAGCTTCTTCTCACCACAAACATGGTAGCCGCGGAGGCAACAGCGGCGGCGCCGCCACCAACTCCGCCGCCAATGATTCCCTCCTCGCCCGCCGCTGCGCCAACTGCGACACCACCTCCACCCCTCTCTGGAGAAATGGCCCAAGAGGCCCGAAGGTATTACCAATAATGAAATTAACACCAACAAAAAACAAAAAAACATTTCTTTGTAATGATGGGATTCCATTCCAAAGCTTCTTGTCTATAATCATTGTTACTTCCTCTGCCAAGTCAAAGCACCAATGATTTGTACTTTTAATTATATTTACTTTCAAGTTTCAACTATTTTTTTTTTTAAATGCTAATTCCAATTTCAATTTGTTTTTTGGCTGCAGTCGCTTTGCAATGCCTGTGGAATTCGGTTCAAGAAAGAAGAGAGACGTGCAACAGCAGCGGCCGCCACGTCATCAAACTCCGCAATGGAGCCCAGCTACAGCAGCAACAACAACCACATGTTCAGCCACCACAACAACAGTTCGTGGATGAATCCCCACGCGCAGAGCCAGAAAATGCCATGCTACTCGCCGTCGTCCATGAACGGCAACGAGTTTCGGTTCATCGAGGATGACATGAGTGGGACCCACGATCAACCCGACACCGGCATTCCTTTCCTCTCTTGGCGCCTCAACGTCACGGACAGACCAAGCCTCGTCCATGACTTTACGAGATAGACGATGGAGATGATGATGATGAAGATTGATCGATCTGTCGATGTTGATCCTTATGATGTCAACGGCGATGGTGATGGGTTTTATTTTATGTGTCTATCTGCGTCAAAATTCTTTTTCTTTTTTGTTCTTGTTCTTAGTTCTTTTTTTTCTTTGAACTTCTTAATCTCTTTAACTTTTTACATATTATAAACCTACCTTTCTGTTGGTTCAATTCTGTTTGGCAGTCCTCGGTGAGATTATAAATGACAGTGACAATGACGATGATCATGATCATCATATGATGATTATAATGATAAATGCATGCGCAACCGTGTGATTAATTGTTTGATTGATCAGTTTGTTTTGGGCATTCTCTAGATAAGCTAGATAATAGAATAACCTAGGACTAGTACCACTTGTGTTAATAATTCGTACGCTATGATATGAATGATGAACTGCAAGTGTAGCTCACCTGAAGGTCCTGAACTGAGTCCGAAGCTTTTTTAATTTTGCTGAATTTCACAACACTCACACAGAGCGTGTGAGAGAGAGAGAGAGAGAGAGAGAGAGAGGTGCAGTACAGTTTTTTACTTTCTGGGGATGCATCTGATTGTCCAATGCGATTGTTAGATTACTCCTCGTTTCGACTTGGACCGGACACTAGTTTAGTGCGGTTCAGAATAGTCAAATGGTTTTGTCTTTTTCTGTCGCAGTCTCGCTGCCTTCAATCTGACCGTCCAATTCAAAACTGTCGTGGCAGAGTTTTGGGCACTTTTTCTCACGTCATTGCAGATGATCAATTTCCTAATAAGAAATCAGGAATGTTAGTTTTTTTCAGTTTACTATTTAAAAATTATCTGTGTAACAATTAAATAATGCACAGTCTATCTATCATGTAAGTATATGTGATTGGTAATTGTCGGTATTATGTTTTGAGTCATTGACTCATTTCAAAGATGGTCCAGCTAAAAGCCTAAAACTTGCTTGGATTAATTAATTAAAACTGGTTTAGTTAGTAGACGTGAATGTAATTAATGCAAGTAGAATGATTTGATCAGGTCTTTCGCTTTTGGTTTTGGGTGTAATTATCTTTGACCTGATTGTGGCATTTTGTGTCACATATGTACTACAAGAATGCCCATGACAGTGGCTTGTGAGCACGTGACTAAAATTCCAAACTTTTCAGGTATATTGGATGGATAGTGAGGGGTTTTAGATTTTGTGGTTGAAAGTATAAAACTCACGTGTCATGTTTTGAATGAAATTGTAATGCTACACCGTATATTTATTGAGACACTAATTGCATATTATGTAATGTATGAGAGCACTTCTCGACTTTTGCATTGTTTTCTCACAAATTGATCGAACAACAATACTGAATTGATTGATCGACATGTGAAAAAATCACATGTTTGCATGCATGCAAATGGTCGCACTAACTTGGGATTATTTTTTAAATTTGTATGTACGTATAAGTACAATATATAATGCTTATATATATTTTAAGAATCCAAGTGTCGTACATTTATAAAAAAATGCGTGATCGATTTGTGCTAGATAAATTTTTATGCTAATTTAATTAGAATAATTTATATGCCGGTCAAATTTTTTCTCCTCTTTTAGACTAATACATTAATACTTTTTTATTTTTGACTAAGGTCCAAAAATATTATCCTAAAATTAATGATACGTAAATCTTTATATTACCATAATATTATTCTAATTGTATATTACGTAATATTATAATATTATATTATATATCATAATTAATATTATCATATTATCCTATAATTAATTATGGAATTTAACTGTACCAAATGAACGATTGATTCTGGTTTGTAAATACATTTTAATTGTATCAATCAATCGATCGGCTCTGGTTTGTCGGCTTTTATGTTATGGTTTAGCTTTAGAATTTTGGGCTCCGCCCAAAATCCCAGAGCTAAACCCTAACATAACGTTTCTATTAAACCCATTCTATACCCTAGGAGGGGATGAGGTGAAAAGATGAGATTTACCTCAAAACTCAAGAAATGAAGTAGCTCGAATAAATATATATATATATATATATATATATTTACCAATCCAGATATTGGTTCAATTGAAATGTACCTATATATATTTTTTCTCTTACTTGTTTAATTATTTTTTATGAGTTAATATAATTTTTTTATTATATAATATAAACGAATATTATCATTTATTATTTCAAATTAAAAAATATAAAACTAGATAATCTTGAATGTTTTAATTAAAAATGTATGAACAGATATTATTTTTCATAATTTTTAAAATTAATTCGTATGGATTATCTTAAGTTTAATAAATAATATAAGTCAAAATTTTAAAAAGTTTATTTTGTGGACCTCAGTCTAAAAAATTGGATTTAAGTATTAATTTAAATTTCTATATGGTTTTTGTTCGAATGACCCTTTAAAATTGGACCTATTTCTAATTATTCCATTTAATTATCCCATAATGAAGCTCCAAAGTAAACTACTTGGTACACTTGGCCCATCCCAATGGATTTGGATCATCTCTTATCTTAGTAATCTTTGATTGCTAATTTAAGTCATCTATTATAAATTTAAGGCCCAGGTTATATGCACCACCCTAAAATACTAAATTGACCACCCTTTCAACATTTTTCCCTTTTTGCCCTTTTTGCCCCTGCATTACAAAAAAAATGTTTTTTTTTCTCTCTTCCTCCCTCCCTCACCGGACCACCCACCCCC
>QANT01004738.1:0-61059 GCA_003254885.1 Purshia tridentata | reverse complement strand
ATGTTGAAGATGAAGAGTGGGTCATGGGCCTGTTGGGTTGGCCCATATGGTTTTGACTGTTCCTAAATTGTTCATTGTTGAAATAAATGCAGATAGACCAGCTGCTTTGGGTCACAAGTGAAGTTCACAACTTTGACTAGGGTCAGGAATTGTATAGATCAAATACTACTAGTCCCTTGCTACGGCATTCACGCGCCAATTCACTCCTTTTATATTTATATATTTGTATATTAATTTAGACATTATGTTAAAATAAAGTCTGATGAGAATTTATTTGATGGGAGTAAAGCAATAAAACGAACAATTTGTTATTAAAAAACTAGATATATAATTAAGTAACAGTCAATAAAAGAGGCATCAACTTCTATTCCAACTTATTGATTCCAAGTTATGTGAGTCTTGTGAGAGATGACACATCAATTTATTACTTACTAAATAAATAAATGAGATTTGGAGTGAATCCGAATAAATAATAAACTCTCACATTAGCTGAAATTTACAAAATTGGAGAGATTTTTTGTATGACCAATATACAGTCATTTGTATAACTAATATATTTGTCATAATATGGGTGAATATTAATTAATGAACAATTTTTATTTAACATTAATTACTTGCAGCACGCATTATATTAATCTTATATCATATAAAACCTACTTTATTTATTCAATGTTTTACTTTATAATTTGGTCTATTCAATTTTTTTTTATCAATGTAGTAAATAATATATTAAATAAATATACGTTAAAGTTTCATTAAAAATTTTTGTAGTATGATAGTAATTTCTGTCTAATTTTTGTAAAAATAAAAATTTCCATGTGATTTGATCCTTAAAAATTTTTTGAAATTTGAAATTTAACTTCTTGCTATTAATGACTTACAAATTTATTTAAAATTAAATTAAATTAACTTGAACCTATACGGTACCCAACATTTCTCAATACACAACATCAATTCTCCACTCACATCTTCACTCAACTCTCTATTAAAATTATAAACACACTTTTACACTCTATATTAATGCGAACAAGTTTAATATTGACGAATGGATAGTTAAATTGTGGTTTGGAAGTATTTAAATGAAGTATTTTCATAATTTATTTGAGTTTTAATAGAATAAATGCTTATTTTCAAAAAATAAAATTGAAACATGTTCGGCACATTAGAATCAAATATTTTTTAAGTCGTTAAGCAATAATGTACCGATATAGTGTTTTTCGTTTGGCCACAGGCTATCGAACACCTCTAAAAATAAAAAAATAAAAAAGTGTTCGGTAATTGCCAATTGAACATCCCTCTATATGTTTTGGGTGGTGGTGATGGTGATGGTGATGGTGATGGGTTGCGTATAAGAGTAAGAATAGATTGAGTTTATTTGTTGGGTTTTAGTAAGGGTATTATTAGAAAAAGTATTGGGTGTACTACTAAGGCCTCGTTTGGTGTCTAGGATTGGATTAGAAAGGATAAATGGTAAATTCATGTCTATTTAAGGAAAAAGATAGAGTGTTTTTCTAACTTAAAGGAAGAAGAGGGAAATAATATGACTTAGCTACAAGGAAAATGTTATTTTTGCTAATCCCCACCATTTTGAGGGGATTGGAAATGATAAGTTTTTTTCATAATTTATCTATTTTATTCCCATCTTCTTTTTTCAACTTAGAAATTTCTTCTTCAAATACACATAAATTTGCTACTTATCCTTTATAATCTAATCCTAGACACCAAACGAGGCCTAAGTTTATAAATTTTTTAAATGAAGATAGATGTAAAGAGTGTGTTGGGGCTACTAATAAAAAACTTGGGTTTAAATAGTGACACCCAAAGTTTTTTTTTTACTAGAAGAAAGGTTTGTTTTCTTTTTTAATAAAGGGTTTATTTGGAAAAAAAAAAAAAAAAAAACATATTCGTACCCCGCGTTACCGCGTATTAAAGACGGGGGCCAGCACGAGTGGTTTGACTCAGAAAATAGGCCATTCCCACTTCCCAGTCTTTTGCGAGTGTGGGTGGTGGCAACTGGCAAGCGTTTACAAGGGGCTGGCTTTGGTTTTATTTTCACGAGTCCCTTTCTCACAAACTTTACGAGCAACCGAATTACCAAACAAAGCAAAAGGTAAACCAAAAACAACCACAAGGTCACTCACTCTCCACTACCTATAGGCCATAGCATCCCAAAACTCCATTATTAGCTCTCTTTCTCACTTTAGTCCTTCCTCAGTCTCACTTTCACCACTCCAAGACATAACAATGTCCAACTTCAACTCTCCGATCAGGCTCTCTTCGTCTCTGATCACACGCCTCAAGCACAGAGTCAGACTGGGGACTAATCCTCTGCTACCCCACTCCAGATCCTTCGCCACAACCGAGGGCCACCGCCCAATCATTGTGCACAAGCGCAGCCTCGACATTCTTCACGACCCTTGGTTCAATAAAGTAACCCAAATCAACCCTTTTCTTAGATAATGGACATATTGTCCATTGTGTGTATTGGTTGAGTTTTTGATCAGTAAAAAGTATCTTTCTTTTTTTAAAAAAGTAACCCAAATCAACCCTTTTCTTTTCGATTTCGGTTCTGTTTTGCTTGATAAGTTGCCCTCTGAATTACTTCTATTTTTTAAGATCAAGTAGTGATTGGATTTGATTTATGTGAAACTAGTTTTGTAAATTGGATTCTGTGTGATGGGTTATGACTTAAATGATTAATTATTCAATTGTTGTAGGTTAAGTTATATCAAACTAAATCATGTAGAGTAATAATTTAATATGCAATCCCATTATTGGAAATGGGGTATAGTTAAAGCAATGTGCCCAGTGTTTTGTTTTGTTCATACAGAGCTCTTTTGTATAATGTAAATTCAAATATGAACACCCGGTTGTTTGTCAGACAATGAAAATATCAAATTTGAATAAGTGTTAAATTGCATTGCTTGAATATGGCTTTGTGTGTTACTTATTTGTTACATGTGAATTGTGATGGTGCTATATCATTTTTTAGTTTCCAATTTTTGCTTAATTTTATATTTAAGTTACAAAGAGTTAATCTTTATTTTTATTTTTATTAAATGATTGTGAAATAGGGGACGTCGTTCTCTATTACAGAACGAGATCGTCTTGATCTTCGGGGACTTCTCCCTCCAAATGTTATGTCTTCTGAGCAGCAAATTGAACGCTTTAGTAAGTCTATTCTTAGTGTTTTTTTTATGTCAGTTCCCATGGATTTTTGCGTTCGTAAGCCTTTTGTGCTACTTCAATATGATCCAACATCAGTTTTGTGCTTTTGGTTATATTATGACCCCAATTGATGGCAGTGTTCCTTGGAAGAAACTAGAGTGCTTTTTCTTCTTTTTTATGGTTGATATGCGCACAGACTATATAAAAAAAATGATATGAACTCTTTTTTCATGCTTCTGATTGAGTGGTGTATCCACTGATTCCATTTCCCCTTATATCTTATATAAAACAGTGTTAGGAACAATTTAAAGGTTACTATTTTCTCTGATAGTTAAAGGTTTTATTTAATTGTGTGACTGGCTAGAATTTCATCATTTGAGTTTTGACTAGAACATCTAAGTTATTGTTAAAGGACTGATTTTTCAAAGAACATAATTTTAGGTATTCTAAAATAACATTTGGAGTATTGACTTCTCCTGACTGGTGGGATGAATGCTTATGTGAATTTCATGGTCAAGTTTCAATCAGACAGAGCTTACATGCGAGGGAGGCATTGTGCCTATGCATGGGAGACATTGTGGTTATGTGCAAAAGTATTACTAGTGTGGTAATACTTTTGCATATTTATGGATTTTTTTTCACAGCATACTGAATGAACTGATGCATCTCAGCTTTTGAAAACCTAGCAATAAATCTTTTCTCACATTGTTTCACTCTTAGCTTTAGAATGTTCTAATCCATTTAATGGCCATATAAACTAACTGCATATTCCAGCAATAATGTTATAGGAATTTTTTAATTGACAGTGGTCGACCTGAAGAGACTTGAACAGCAAGCTAGAGATGGACCATCTGATCCAAATGCTCTAGCCAAGTGGCGGATACTTAACCGGTTGCATGACAGAAATGAGACAATGTATTATAAAGTAAGTCACAAACTTCAGTACTTATCTACTCTATGTTGAGGTGTATTTGGAAATTGTGTAGCATTTACCTTCATCAGGTGATAGTTCGAGATATTTGCTAACACTGGCAATCTTGGTTTTATTTTTTATTTTTTATCTTGTGACAGAACTAATGAGAAAATATTTTATGATTATAGGTAGACTGGACTTTTACTCAGCATTAATTACAGAGAAAGCTTCTTAGACATTTTCAAATTTATTTTGATGTCAAATGTTTCAATCTTAGTTGCAGGAACAATGTAATATACATCTCCATCCCCAGAAAGAGTTTGATTATTGCCTTTGCCCTTCCCTGAATATATATGTATATGTCTATTCTATGTTGCAAGGTTTTTGTTATCTATCCTTCTCAAGTGGTACCCTTCAGAGCTAATTTCCTACTACTCTGCTAGTGAATGTTGAAAAAATTGAGCTTGAGTTTGAGTTTTTTAGGATTGTGGCTTTAGTCTGTGTTTCCATTGGCAGTACAGAAATGTTTAAAACTAAAAAAGTAAGAAGGAAAAGGAAGAATCTATTTGTAAATATTATGCCTAATAATAACTGCTATGCTGAACCTTAAATTAGAAACTTCAATATAATCTAGTCTATAACCCTGCACCACTGGACCAGGCAACACTTATCCACCAATAGGAATAATGCCAGAACTATGTGCTGTGCATAATCATAATCATGACTACACCACCAAGACTACCACTTCCATTGCACTACCAACCCTCTTCCATTGATGAAATCAGTCTCTCTGTTTTGTCCTTGTTTTGGCTTAGGGTTCACAAGAAATTCTCATCCTTGTTATGCATGCACGTACATCATTCTTTGTATGTCAAACTTCTTGGATAAGTTAAAATGTTTCATATTTTATAATAAACTTGTCATCTTTGAATTTGACAGGTTTTGATTGCCAACATTGAGGAATATGCGCCTATAGTCTACACCCCGACCGTAGGTCTTGTTTGCCAGAATTACAGTGGTCTGTTTAGAAGGCCTAGAGGAATGTACTTCAGTGCGGAAGATCGTGGAGAAATGATGTCTATGGTTTATAATTGGCCAGCTGATCAGGTCTTTAATTGGTCAAGGGTTTTGTAATTAAATGGCTGCTGGTTCACTTTGCTTGTATTTTTCCTTTCCTATTAATATGATCTTCTCTGTTTTCTATTAAAATTCCTCTAATGAAGTCCCTTAGCATCATCTGGTAAACAACTCTTAGACACTGAAATTTAGTCTCGGGTATCGGTATTTGAGTGTGTAGAGTCGTTGCAGTTTGCTTTATTTATTGGTCCCAGTTTTAGTATTCTTAGTCTTATATTGTCTTCAGTATGCCAGTTTTTGGTGCTTCTTGTGCTATCTTCCCTGCATTTTACTCTGCCATCTAATGAAAGATACCAACAGGTTTGTTGGCTACTTTTTAGGAAATTGTGTGGACTTGTTTATGGAAACTTAGTGATGGAAGCCAGCACTAGTTAACACACAAAACTTTAGAAGTACAGATATAGTATTTTAGAGTAAGAGATGTGGGTTTCATGATTGACTGGCTAACTTATAGATCATCCTTAATATGTGTCTGAAAATAAGATGTAAAAGGTTTCAAGTTGTGTTTATTATGAGGCCAACTATTGAAGGTGGAAAGTAAAATAGAAAACACAGGTCAATCTTGTTTGCCCTTCCTCACATTTTAATATTTGCCTTAAATTATGGGTTATGAAAAGTGAATACAGTGTTGGTGTTTCATAAAAGAGTGCAGCTTAATTTATGTGACCAAACAAGAAATTTGTTTGCAGGTTGATATGATTGTTGTTACGGATGGGAGCAGAATATTGGGTCTTGGAGACCTTGGAGTCCAGGGAATTGGAATTTCAATTGGGAAGCTGGATTTATATGTTGCTGCTGCTGGAATAAACCCTCAAAGGGTAGGTTCTTGCTCATTTTTCTTTCTTATCTTATTTTTCTTTATTGAATTAGATAATTCTGATGTGTTGATCTTAATATGTGCATCCAAAAATGTGGCAAAGGTGTTTACTCCTTCTAGTAAATTTTTATCAACGAAACCATTTGAATAACAGTGATCCTCATATGTAACGTAAATATTCTGGACTTTATTGAGCTGTATGGTATTAGCAATGCCTTGGGTCATTTGGACTGAAAGAAATAAGAGAATCTTCAAAGAATATAGTGGTATTGGGTAGGGAGTTATGGGACAAAGTTCGATTGTGGTCATCTATTTGGGCATCGACTTCTTCAGACTTTAAGGATATTCCAATTTCTCCTATTTTTACAGATTGGAAGGTAGCTGCTTGTCAGCATATTTAGGCTTTGGGCTCTGTTTGCAAAGAGTAATTTTTGTCCACCATTGCGAGTTAGTTTCTTTAGGCTTTGGCTTTGGATGTTCTGTTTTCTGTTAGTATCATGTTGTATCGTTGAAGTGGACTTCTTATCCATTGTTTTTTCCTGTTTTTGAGTCTACTTACTAAAAATTCTGTCCATTTAAACAAAAATTCTGAATTCATGACAAATCTGTTGATGTGGCAATTTTTTCATGGGACCTTCCTGGTGTAATGAGCTAAATTTTGAGTGCAACCAGATTTGCCCGTCTTTCTTTGTCTTCTTGTAAATTTAATTAATTTAATGTTTCTTATACATAAATATTTTGTATAAAATTAACGTTCTTGTTGTAATAGTAGGGATACTTTCATAATTCAAAAAAATAAAAATAAAAATGGGTTACAACTAATTTTTTTATATCATTTTATATTTTCACTGTCACTTGACCTGGTGAACCTTCATGCTGGTTTGTACTGTGCATCATTTGGCATATACTCTCCTCTTGGTCATTAATTAGTTGAAAAGTTCCTTCTTATTGTTCTTCACCCCTCATTCTCCACCCAATATAGGTACTTCCTGTTATGATTGATGTTGGAACTAACAATGAAAAGCTGCTCAAAGACCCCTTGTGTAAGTATTTCCTCATTCAGTCTTGGTCAATACTTGGTAGATGTTATGATCTTTTTGCATTGTATATATGGTAATAGGTGAAGACATTGAAGTGGTACTAAGAAATATGGTTAACAACCATTTTTTTCTTTATTCTTAGATTTGGGATTGCAAAGACACCGTCTTGATGGTGATGAATATATTGCTGTCGTCGACGAATTCATGGAAGCAGTGTTTACTCGTTGGCCCCATGTGATTGTGCAGGTAATTTGAAGTGTCCTACATGTTTGTTTAGATACTAGAAGCTGGAATGCATTAATGCATCAATTTTCTTTTCCTTTTCCTTTAAAGAATTACTTACAAAATTTTCATGTACAGTTTGAAGATTTTCAAAGCAAGTGGGCCTTTAAGTTGTTACAGCGTTACAGAAATACCTATAGAATGTTTAATGATGATGTTCAGGTAATTGACTTTTTCTGTTTCACATGGTAGCATCTGAGCATCTTTATATGGTTGTGTTATCTTTTTTATTAATCAGGACTGACCCAAACTGCTTGTTTGCCATGGGCCCCTTTTGAGCAAAGGCCTCATTCACAATTTTACTTAAAGTCATGTTTGAATGTCCAATTCTATAATTTTTATTAAATGCCTATCTCTATTTAAAATGTCCAATCTGATTCTTCTTTAGACAACTAACCTTTCCATAAAATAATTAGAAATTTAATTTGAGACAACACTGTACATATTGACATTTTTCTTCTGACACCGTAGAATTGGATTGGGAAAAAGTCAAAAGATTGATATTGTACCTTTTAAACATAGAAGGAAGTTGATTTTTTGGAAATTTGATGGAAGGAATTTGAGCAAGGCTTCTCAAACCTTTTAATAATAAAGCTTGAATTCAAAAATTTGTTTGCCTCTCCAAGTGAAGTGTAAGATAGGGCTGCACATGAGAGAGGGCGTTGACGTGAGCTTAGAACTTTTGGGATCCAACGGTTATCTTATAGTAAGGATATGGGAAATTATATATATGGACCATGTTTCAAAATTATCTTATTCCTTACACATGGAACATGTCTCTGAAATTTTCTTAGATTGGTTCATGGAAATAAAATTGTGATTCCATCTGGTATAATTTCATATCAATTTTTCTTACAGGGAACTGCCGGAGTTGCAATTGCTGGACTTTTAGGAGCTGTAAGGGCACAAGGAAGACAAATGATTGACTTCCCTAAACAAAAGATTGTTGTTGCTGGTGCTGGAAGGTTAGTTCATAAAATTAATCCAATGCTTTAAAGCGTACACTTCTGAGCAGTAAAAGACATGAATTCAAGTAAAGGAGTGGGGGGATGTTTTGATGGAGTGGTAACAAATACCAGATAGTTAATTTATTTTATGGATTAATGTCTGATGAGGAGTTGTTGGTCCTTTGAATGTGGTTGTGCCTGCAACAACTCTAAACACTTTTGTTGCCTCTTCAGTTTGTTTCATTTTGTCATGGGATTTTGGGAAGGTCTACTTTCTTAATATTTTAAAGTTTTTCTGAATATTTATATGGTATTCTTGTGGATTGGAGTTCCTTGCAGACTCCACTTTACATGTCGATAAATATGCAAATCTGCTGCCTGTTTTCGAGGCTTCACATTTGGAGTTGCATTTATGCATCTTTGTACTGCAAAATGGCTAAAGCACTTACAGTACAAAGATTCTTTGCTTAATCTTTCCATTGTTGCAGTGCAGGAATAGGCGTTCTTAATGCTGCAAGAAAAACAATGGCAAGGATGTTAGGAAACAATGAATATGCATTTGAGAGTGCAGGCAGACAATTCTGGGTGGTTGATGCCAATGTGAGTGGTCACACGATGCCATATAACTATGAAATACTCTTACCAACTTTTAAAAATCACTTTCAATAGTTAAGTTGTCCATTTTTATGTATATTAGTCAGACAAGATAACTAAGTTGGTTTTTATGTATACAGGGTCTGATCACAGACGAACGTGAGAGTATCGATCCAGATGCCCTTCCATTTGCAAAAAATGTCAAAGAAATTCATCGTCAAGGGTTAAGGGAAGGTGCAAGTCTTGTGGAAGTGGTTAGTGAATTTATCACACTTTATAATATGTAAATCATAGTAGATTGTAATGTCATCATCTTCTGCACATATAAGACTGCATGTTTTACTAGGTGGGATTTTTCTATGTTTATGAAATTGAAATTTAGCAGTGTAAGAGAAGATAGTGTTGCAGCAATTGGCATTACTAAAGCTTTAGTTCTTTTTCGATCTATTTCAAACAACTTGTTTCTTAGATTCTCCCACTGAATTATATAACATAGACCATGTGGTTTATCTAAATGTGATTGATGCAATGTGTTAGTGATTTGAGCTGAATCCACTAGTACATCAAGAATAATTAGCAGCTCACATCCTTCCAACAAACAAATTTTTATCAACTGTGCTAAGTCTTGTACAGACATTTATATTATGGAATAACAATTATATTATTTGTTATATTGTCTAATTTTAAATATTCTACTTTGTGTTTCTTTTTGTGTTTCTTATACAAGAAATACTGTCTGATTTTAAATTGGAGACAATGTCAGTTGTTCACCGCTTGTAATCACATTTTGGTAATCTTTGCTAATCAGGTTCAACAAGTGAAGCCTGATGTGCTTCTTGGACTTTCTGCAGTTGGGGGATTGTTCTCAAAAGAGGTATTTATAATGCATTCTATAACTCAAATGGTTTTCCAGTAAAAATCTTGGAGAGTATGACATTTGTTTGCATGCTTCCAAGATCATTTTGCATATTGAATAAATTGTTTTGCAATTCAGGAATAATATTAATGTGTTATGATAAGAAATTGACACTTTTGATGTCCACTAGCTTTGGTCAAGAAAGAAATGCTTGATTTTTTTAAGATAAGAAGGTTTAATAGAACTTAGCACAATTTAGCTTTTTTATGGTACAACTCACAGAATGAAACTTTTGGTTGAGTAAAAATGATTATGCATGTTGTCCTTGGTCATTTATAAACTCAGCTATTTTTGAACAGTTTTGTAAGATGAAAATTCAAAATTCATTAGGATGTTATTAATTTTCTTGGTTCTTTTCTTTAAATGGATCAGTTTTGCACTTTTGTAGTCCAAGTTTGTCATGTATGAAGGATCATTTGCCTGTCTCTCTCTCTCTCTCACTTCAGTATTCTTCCAAGATTAATGTCAAACATATAATTTTTAGGTATTAGAAGCCCTTAGAGGTTCAACTTCAACTAGACCGGCCATCTTTGCAATGTCAAATCCGACAAACAATGGTATGCCTTTCTTTCCTTAGTTGCTGTGTGGGTGGGGGTGGGTGGTGGGCTGTGGGATGTTATGGAAATACTGCTTAGTTCGTGTTGTTGAACTGTACTCTTTCATTTTGGGATAGCTGAGTGCACTCCTGAAGAAGCATTCTCTATTGTGGGTGACAATGTTGTTTTTGCAAGTGGAAGTCCATTCAAAGACGTGGATCTTGGTATGTATTCAAACAAATTTGCTCTTTTTTTTTTTTTTTTTTTTTTTTTTTTTTTNTGGTATGTATTCAAACAAATTTGCTCTTTTTTTTTTTTTTTTTTCTCTCTTGCATCTTTCCTGTTGTACACTTGTATTATATTTTAAATATCTCCCATGTTGTTGAAGCTGATATGATGACTATAACATGTATTCCCCGTAGTACAGAATTTGTTATCATTGTGTAGCTTGTTACTGATGAAATTTGGGCCACAAATGGTTGTTTTGTGGCACACTTCTCACATATCATTCTTTTAGTAGAGCATTTTAACCATTATGTTTTGCCCTCTTTTCTGTTTGTTCGTTTTCTTTTATGAGAAACCTTTTATTTTTTGTTCGTTCATGTACACTTTGGGATGACTGTACTGGACAATCTTGAAGATTAGAATATGTGTGATAATTAATAATTAAGGAAATGAAAGCAGTACATTAGTAGCATGTATGAGGAAAATTTATGGTTAGTGTGGAAGGTTCGAGTCTTCAAGATATTGTTCAAGGACTAAGACAGGGGAGAGAAATTCACCTGTTGATGATTGAAAAAGAAAATTTGTTAAAGCTTAAAAGACATGGATCTCATACCCCCTTGGTGCTCATAATAAAAATTTGACTTGTTAAAGCAAACAAGGAGCCCACATAATAATGTAAACCAAGCTAAATGTTGGAAAACTTGGGATAGAATTTAAGGCGCATCATCATAGATAGGTCAGAGAATTACCAAAATAAATCAACATGGATACTCGCAAACAAACGTGCATGCATGTGAGAGTTAAGGGCACACATGCATATGCATGTAACATATATACCAAGGCAAGCAGTTGTTTGATCTTGTATGGTGGCTCTCTTCCATGAAAAGAGCAATGAAAATTTAAGTTGTCTTTTTTCATCTAAAAAGTATTTAAGTTCTTTCTGATATGATAATCTGTGAGCTTTGAAAATTCATTGACCATTCTTTATTTTGTGGGCTTAAACTTGGCTATCCTTTTCCCCCTTTGGAATATCATTCTTCTGACCAAAAAACATTGCCCATTCTTTACTATCAAAGGAGAAAAAACAAAAACAAAACAAAAGAAGGTTTCTTTCTGGTGCTAGAAAAGATTTCTCAGCTTCATTTAAAATTTTATAATAGCTAGTTCTATTTCAGATTTATGAATCATTTTCTCTGTTAGTTTTCATTTTGATCAGAAATGCACTACGGGAGGTTCATAACTAACTAGAGTTTTATTTCATAGGGAATGGCCATATTGGGCACTGCAACCAGGGAAACAACATGTACCTTTTTCCAGGGTTAGTTATCCTCATCCAATTTCTAAAGGGAATCCAAATCTAATTTTAACCATTTCAGTTTTGATTTTTTTATGATAATAAATACATCTTTCTCCACGCAGGATTGGACTTGGTACCCTCTTATCTGGTTCCAGAGTCATCTCTGATGGCATGCTACAGGCTGCGGCAGAGTGGTATTTCTCATATGCTTTTATGAATTTACTTTTACAGAATGGATATTTCAATTGTCCCGCTTGACTTAAAAAAAAAAAGAAAGAATTTGACAACCTTTGAATTTTTAGGTATTGTCCTTGAATCATGTGGTTATTATCAACGAGATTCATATGGACTCAAAAGAATTATCTGGTAAACAGTATGAATAATCAATTGGAGAGGGACAATGCCATCAGCCATACCCTAAAATATAAAATCTCCTCTATATTTTTTTAAAGAAATTCAATATGTTATAAACCAGCTTATTATAGTAGTCAGATCCTATTCCTGATTTGTAATTATGTATATATATACACAGATATGTGTATATATGCATTGGATTAATTCAACTTTCAAGATTATGTTGCAGAGTGGAAGATAATAATTTAGTTTCTGAGTTCTGACAGTCAAATGTATACTACAGCCTAGCTGCATATATGACAGACGAGGAGGTTCTCAAAGGGGTTATATACCCTTCTATATCTAGGTACAAATCAGAGGCCTCTATTATTTCTTTTTGTGTCCTCTCCCTTGTATCTCATCTTTGTCTGACGTAAAAGGATATATATTCAAGGTGTTGTGCATTTCTCTAAACCTGATTCATATTTGCAGCATAAGAGATATAACAAAGCAGGTGGCTGCAGCTGTGATAAAGGAAGCTATAGAGGAGGATCTAGTAGAAGGGTACCGCGAAATGGATGGTCGAGAGCTCCGAAAACTTAATCAGGTATATCTTCTATTTACCAAGAAATTTACGTTATTTGCTTTTTTGGGTGATATGATATTTCAATGCCATCTAAATCTCTTTGAAGCACAATCCAACCTTGGTAATAGAGTCAGACATGGCATTTTTGCTATCATCAATTCATCACATGAGAATATTCGGAGGTATACTTTGATTGAAAAGATTAATTCTCAGTGAAGAGAATAAAAAAGATAATTTTTGTGTTTTATAAGAAACACGAATTTTATTAATGAAGAAGATGGTAAAATTAGAATGAACAAGATACCCATCAAATCCAAGTAAACAACCTCAAGTAAAAGAACATATTACATTCAAATCAAAGCTCCCCAATCAAGATGAACAATACAAAAAGGATAATCTCTAAAACATTTAGAGAAAGATGCCCAAAGATAAGCTAAGAATTAATTCTATCCCAAGGTAAATTCATCTTCCCCTTGTTTAGAATAAAAAAAGTTGAATTAACCCATGTGATGTGGTGAACATATTCACCAATGCATGTATTTGACAAGAATGTCTAATTTGAACCTACCATTTTTAAATTCTGTGATCAAGTAATGTAGGCACTCTTTAAACACAAAAATGGAGTTATTTTTTATCATTTTGTTACAATGAATGTCAAATTCATAAACAAAACATACCAGAAAGAACTTTCTATTCAGTTTTCTGATCAGTCAAATTCATAAGAAAAACTAGATCCATCCAAATCTGAAACTACTTTCCTATTGCGTCTTTATGACAGTCCTCAGACACATTTATAAGTGATTGCTTCAAACCCTACTCTCCATCTCTTTTCTACTTTGGAAGTTACCATAAAAGATACCATTTTCTAATATGATATTAGAGCACAACCGAAGGTATATTTGTTTGAGGAAGGAACATACTGGCTTTACCATGTATATTTAATCCACAATAGCAGCACAGATATATAAGAGGGAAAGCAACTTTTTTAAATCTCTTGCTATCCCTGTTGTATATCTGTGCTGCTATTTATTAATCTCTACCCTTCATGAATATTTATAAGATATCCTGAATTTCTTGATTCTTCAAACATCACTGATTCGAGAATTGTAATGGTCATTGACATAATTTTGGATTGCAGGAAGAAATTTTAGAATATGTGCAGAACAACATGTGGAATCCAGAATACTCGACATTGGTTTACAGAAAGGAATGATCACCTACAAACGAGAACACAATGATAGCATTGTTGTATGTATCAATTCTTTTGGCCAAAATTATCCGTTTTGTCATGCTGCTCTTCATTGCTGAGTATGTATCTTAGAACTTTCTATATTGTATTTTAGTTCTTTGTGGCATACATCTCTAATTTATACCATAAAATAAAGCAATCAGACTCTTGTAGTGGATACATATGAAAATCAACACAATAACCATGTTCATATATTACAATGGTGAAATTTTATGATCCCATTTACAGCTTCTATGCCTTGTGTCTTGTTCATGTGATTTTAAGTTACAGCAGTTCTACACTTGCATTCGTGGTCATAAGAAGTAAATGAGTCTTGGTGTCATCATTGTTCAAAATAAGTTCTTATGATCTGCAAATGGTTTTCTGCTTTTTCAAGGCAGACTATACTTAGGATAAGGGAAAAGAAAAAGAAAAACAGAAAAAATTGATATAAATCCAATCTGCAACATTATTTCTTAATGAACTACGAAGTCTTTGTTTGGAAGACAGCCTGTTACTAGTAGAACCTGTTTTCTCCTCACTGGTGAAGCTGTATTTTCAATGAGCAGTTACCACTGGTGATCCAGTTTTACATTGAGTGTGCAATTGTCATTTAGTAACAATAACAATCAAATGTTGGAGTACATGAATTTGTTTTTTTCTTGTACTTGTGTGTATTGAAATATTAATATTAATTTCTCATCCACCCACAAGTAACAAGAGAAGTCTAGTATGAAACTATGAATTATAACAGCTTCAAAGATTGGATGTCAATAACTCTCATTCTCTGTCATCTTGATCTTGTTTAATGATGACTGCTTGCCAGCATTTCCCAATTCAAAGTAGTTGCTATCTAAGATGGTGTGGTGTAGGCTGTGTATTTGGTCGTGTGGTTTAGGCTGTGTAGCTGTAGCCGTTCTAATGTATTAACTTTTCTCGTCTTGTTTCCTATCAAAACTTGGAAAAACTGCACTGTCATATCAATTTGTGGAGAGCCATCCTATGAGTGGTGACATTCCCACACTCTATTCCTATTTTCCTCACCTTATATGTTATATCCCAACCTATTGATTCCAACTTATTGATCCCAATTAATATAGCAAAACATGTCAATTTCTTACTTACTTTAAATAAATAAGGCGTAGAGTGAGCCCATAGATGAATAAATGACAAATGCCCACCTCGGTTGAGATATTTAAAGTTAGATACAAAGTACTTGTGTACGCGATGGGTTTCTAATCGACCTCCATACTCTTTCAGCAGTTATGATTTATGATGATTTGTGGTGATACAAAAGTTAATTAATGGCACCCCACATATGGATTTCTATGGAAGACAAGATAATGGCTGCTTTGTTTCTTGTTCTTTAAATGTTATTTGAAATTTCACAATTTATGCTCAAATAAAAAATTAAAAAAAACTTAAGCTCCCACATGACGTAGCAGCCTATCCCACCCCTCTTTATGGCAGCCTACCCACCTTCCCCTCCACTCCACTCCACTCTGTTCTTTTGTTTTTTTACACTCTCCTCAGGGAGCGGCCTCGGAGTGTTCGAATGCCCTTTGACAGTGTTTGAATGCTCTTGCAATTCTAATTATCAAGAATAAATACTATGGCCTTGTTTGATGCATAAAACTAAACGAGATAGAATAATAACTAAATTTATGTGTATTTAAAAAAAGAAATTTCTAATTTGAAGAAAAAACATAAGAAAAAGACAAATTAATCATAATGAGAAATTTATTCCTTTCGATCCTTCCGAAAATGGTGGGATTAGTAATGATAAATTTGTTCTTGTAAATAATTCATTTTCTTCTTTAAGTTAGAAGACGGTCTATATATATTTTTTAATACCATGTACATTTAGCCATTTATTATATCTAATACAATCCAATACATCAAATAAGACTTGTGTATATTAGTTTGTTATATGAATATATTAATATTTCACAAAAAACATGTAACAAAGAAATTTGTAAATGAATATTATTTGCTGTAACTCATGTGGAAAAATATTAAGAAAATAACCTCACATTAAGTGTCGAAGCCACATTATGACTCTTCTTCAAAAGTACATCCGGCAAACTTATTATTTCAGTTAAGTATCAAATATGGCTTTGACACCCAATATGGAATCTTTTTTCTAATTTTTTCCTCCATCCTATTAGGCTATATTCATAATTGACCAAAAGCAAATTGGCACCAATCAATAGCAATTGTCTTAAAATTTGTATGGTGTACTCTTTATTAATTAAAAAGATTTTTTATTTCGGATTTTAATAAGTAGATGTTTAAAACGTGAGTTTTGTTATGTTCCGAACTTCCGACACAGTGCACCCCAATTGCTATGTTAAAATTGTTAATTTCCACAAATAGTATATTTTACTTAAATCCAAAAAAAAAAAAAAGCCGGCCCATGAATCCCTGATCAGCTACCCGAGCCGCCAAACACACCTAAGATTCCAATTTTGGACCAACTGGGACCCACTGACATATCCCCGAAGAAATTTCAAATTTCAAATTTTAAACGCTGTCGCTGAGCCCAGCGTGAGCGACCGGACCCCTCTGGACCCTACCGCCTCCTCTATAATTCCAACGGTGCGCACGCGGCGCATTATATCATTAACCCCGCGTTTTTTGACGCTTGTCCGAAACTCGTAGAAAGAAAAGAAGAGAACGAACCGATATTTGACCGTAGACAATTATATCGCGTTTGTTCCAAGTCGAGCTCTGCTGCTGCTTCCTTGTTTGTTTTCTTTCTTCTTCTTTCTTCTTCTTTGTTTTCTTAACGGAGAAGTGAAGTTAGGGTTTTGAATCGGAGAGCTAAAGAGAGAGAGAGCTGAGATGACGACGATGGAGAGCTTGATCGGGTTGGTGAATCGGATACAGAGAGCGTGTACTGTGCTCGGTGACTATGGAGGTGCTGATAATACTTTCTCTTCCTTGTGGGAAGCTCTGCCCTCTGTTGCTGTTGTCGGTGGCCAGGTGCGTTTCCCATCCTGAATTCGCCGCCTTTAACTGTTTCAATCCCGATTTATGTGAATTTGATTCAGTATTTGGTCTGAAGAAATGAGAAAGGATGAGACTTTTTTGGTGATGAAGATGAGGGTTTTAGAAAGAGAAAGTTCAGTTTTTTTTTTTGTCTATTTTAAATAGAGACAAAAAGAGTAATTTTGCTGTTGGAGAGAAAAGCATGGATTTTTGTTTAAGAGGCAAAGTGAAACTGATTTTTTTGCCCTTTTTTCTTTTTGAACTTGTGGGTAATTTTCGGAATGAGAACAGAGTTCGGGGAAGTCTTCGGTTCTGGAGAGCATTGTTGGGCGTGACTTTCTTCCCAGAGGATCAGGTTAATTCATAACTTTGAATTTACTCAGAGTGTTGCTTTTTTCTTTCATGGTATTCGATTTTTCATGGTGGTATTGTTTTTCATATAATTGCAGGGATTGTGACGAGGCGGCCTTTGGTCTTGCAGCTTCACAAGACAGACGAAGGAAACCAGGATTACGCCGAGTTCCTTCACATACCCAAGAGAAGATTCACTGACTTTGGTTTGTAAATTACCTACCTTATATGTTTCCTTAAAAAATGTACGTGTATTTTAGCTGGTAAATGATAGATTCGATCTAAATAACTGTGTGTTCTTCTTCACATCATTAAACGAAAGTGACTTTCTTGTTATGTTCATAAGTTTTGATCACAGTTAGTGACATTACCTTTATGATATGCAAGTAATAGTTCAGGTCAAAATAGTTCTCCAGTTATTTTTTTTCTTTTTGAAAATTAGTTCTCCAGTTGATCACCTTAATTATATTAGAGCTGAAAATTTGAGGTCTACTCAGTGAGTATACAGTTTAGAGTTAAAGCAACCAAGCAACCTGTGAATTTGATAATATGGGGGAAATAGCTTCACATTACACTTACATTTTGAAATTTTTTTAACTGAGAATTTGAATTCATCTTTCAGTTCGTTAATCTAGGAGCTTTATCATTACTTTTCGTTCTTGAATAGTAACCAATGTCACATGCTCCTGATATGGAAATTTACTGACAGTTGCAACATTTTTCGTGAGATATTGATTTGTTGCAAGATAATGTTAGCCCAAACTGATTTATTGCCGTCTTTCTGCAGCCATGGTTCGAAAGGAAATTCAGGATGAAACTGATAGAATAACAGGAAAGTCAAAAATGATATCCCCCGTTCCTATCCATCTCAGTATCTACTCCCCGAATGGTGTGTTACTATTATCTTGTTTATTTACTCTTTAAATTTTGAATAATCAGCTCCCTGGAACCCTTGTCATCCAAGCAACAATCTGTAAAATTTTTAAAGCCTTCCAGCATTTATTAAAACTGTTTTGTGTGTGTGTGTGTGTAAGTTCTTGCAGGTTAAAACTATACTGCGATTGCCATCCTTGTGCTTATGCTTAGTTGTGGTTCCTAGCAATAATAGGTCATTGTAGTTTGCTCAGATGATTATTTCAGATATACACCCTTAGACCATAATAAAAACAAGATATTCATTTGTCTAGTTTTGAGGCTTTAGCATTCTTAAATATTGTATTTTTTAAGTCAGATGAACGTATATTTGTTAATTCTTCGCTTTGATCTTGGCATATTAAGTGATCTAGTTTTGGATAACTTTTAGTTATTAGTTATTTAATTTTTCCCCCTCTCCCATTAATATTTCATTTTTTCAGGTTCGTCTGTGTGCTCTTTTATGGCACAATCAAGAGAGGAATATTGAAGTTTCATTTTACATTATCATTTTTTGTAGTTGTTATCCGTACTCTAATTCTTGATCTTCTTCATTTGGCAGTTGTCAACTTAACCCTCGTTGATTTACCTGGTTTGACAAAAGTTGCTGTTGGTATGTTTTATTTCCACTGCTAATTATATATTGAACTTACTTTTTTGCATGATGTGATTTTATATGTCAGTCATCAACACTGACAGTTATTCTTTGCAGAGGGCCAGCCTGAAAGTATTGTCGAAGATATTGAAAACATGGTTCGATCTTATGTTGAGAAGGTAATCAATCATTGTGAAGTTTTAAACACACACAAACACATACATAGAGGCATGCACATTCATGGGAGTTATGGAATCACCGACTTATTGGCAAATGCACACCAATCTTGATGTCAAATCGGATGATTGAAATATTTTGTAATTATCGTTGATTACACAACTTAATTCTTTCTGTTTGGGATTAGATTTGGTAGAGCAAGTAATTGAATCTTGTTCCTTTATTTCACTTCCAAATTGCCTTGTGCAATGCTGTACTCGTTGTGACCTTCATTTATCATTTTGCCTTAATTCAATCAATGTTAACTTTTCATTTCGCTTTCAGTGTAGTTAGTACATATTCTTAATTCATCGATTACTTTTTGAAAGGGAAAAATATGATGTGACATTAAGATGGCTTATCATGACATAATTTCTATTCTCTATCTTATTGTCTTTCGTCAAGTCAAGGCTTTAATATTATCTATCTGTCACTGCCTTTAGTTACTTTGTGCAAATAGTTTTTTCTTTTCGGTGCCATTAGTATTTTCTCTCCTGCCATTAGATGATTAATAATTTTTTTTTCCTATGATGAACATCAGTTGTGCTTTAATTGATGAATTTGTGCTTATTGTAGCCTAATAGCATCATACTAGCAATATCTCCAGCCAACCAAGATATTGCTACATCTGATGCTATCAAACTTGCTAGGGAAGTGGATCCGGGGGGTATGCAATTTTTACTATATGATTGTATCCATTTCTCTCCTTTTTGAATTGGTCTATATGTTTTTCTCTTCTCACGCAATTCTGTTTTTAACTTGCACAGGTGAACGGACATTTGGGGTGTTGACAAAGCTTGATTTGATGGATAAAGGAACTAATGCATTGGATGTATGATCGATCTCTCTCTCTCTCTCTCTCTCTCTCTGTGTTCATAGAGCACACTCTTATGTAAATGGTTTTTTCGGTCTTTGTATTCAATTGCATAAAAACTTCCCAAATTTTTGTGATAAGGGTTTTACCATTTTAGCAAGTTGCATTTGCATTCAAACTACAGAAGTTTTCAATCATATTGAAGCCATGTAGTGGTTTTTAATGGAAGTGATCCTTAAAACTCTAGTTTGGTTTTCTTTACATTTTTGTATGCTCAATGCCCTTTGCACTCATGGTTTTTAATAAAGCTTTTTGTCTTAAACAAGGAAATAGTTTAAAATGTTATTTTTAATCTCGCTTACATGTTTGTCCCCAAAGGTTATTGAAGGAAGATCTTATCGCTTGCAAAATCCTTGGGTTGGAATTGTGAACCGTTCCCAAGCAGATATTAATAAAAATGTTGACATGATTGTTGCGAGGCGCAAGGAGCGTGAGTACTTTGCAACCAGTCCTGACTATGGTCACTTAGCTAATAGAATGGGTTCAGAGTATCTTGCAAAACTTCTATCAAAGGTATGAAATGAGTATCTTTGTTGCAATTGAAAATTCATTGTTCCTTGAAATAGGGTATCATTTTGATGGTTTCATCTTGTTTATAGCACTTGGAGACTGTAATTAGGTCTCGTATACCAAGTATCACATCTTTGATTAACAAAAGCATTGATGAACTTGAATCGGAGATGGACTATCTTGGTAGGCCTATTGCCGTTGATGCTGGGGTGAGTTGTCTTTATCCTCTACACCTGACCATAAATTAGATGATCTTTGGGAAATCATAACTTTGTAACCAAGAGTTTGTATTTTAGGCTCAATTATACACAATCCTGGAACTTTGTCGTGCATTTGACCGGATTTTCAAGGAGCATCTAGATGGAGGGTAAGATTTACTAATAAATTTTCTATATCGGCTCATCAATGTAAAACAAATTTAATTTTTCAGATGGAAAATTTTTATGGATCTAAAATCTTACCATTTTTCAGTCTTAGTTGGTTATTGGTTGGAGCATTTATAAATCATGTACTGTTGAGTTGATTTTATACCATGAAATGCTTTTGATTTATCATGTTAGTATGTTGACTTATTCATTGTCTTTTTACTTCTCAATATTCCTAGCATAAGTAACGACTTCTGGAGTCACTTGAGATGTGAGTCATGCATATATGCGGGTGACCTAAATGTAATCTAGTATGCTGGACAACTCAATGCTGCTGATCTAAATCTAATGTGGTATGCTTTGTTAATAATAACTGATTTGGCTGGTACAGAATTTTGGACAGCCAGGGTTTGACAATTTGTAAGTAGTTAGTTAGTACTTGGATACCTAGATTAATGGCTTTGGATTGGTTTTGACAGTTTTTTACACATTCCTTCCCTGCTGGAACCCAGCTAGTTTTGAGGGATATTCTTGGTTGCTAGCTGAATAGTGTTACTTAGTATACAAACTGCATAATATGCTGCTTCACAGGGACATGCTAATGGTAAAAATTTGTCTTATTAGATGGACACAATGTGCATTCATTGTTTCTTTTATTCATCAATCAGAAAATTGATTGTTAAAGGTTCATTATCCACAACTGAATTGGCTGGTTTCTTTTGACCAAAAATGCCTACAATGCTACAGTCTGATGATATCTTTGTGATTCATTTTGCCATCTTAGGCGGCCTGGAGGTGATCGGATTTATGGTGTCTTTGACAACCAGCTGCCTGCTGCTTTGAGGAAGCTTCCATTTGATCGACATCTTTCTATGCAGAATGTAAGGAAAGTGGTTTCAGAGGCCGATGGTTATCAGCCGCACTTGATTGCCCCGGAGCAAGGTTACCGCCGCCTAATTGAGGGATCACTGAATTATTTTAGAGGACCAGCTGAAGCTTCTGTAGATGCTGTAAGTTATCCTGTTTTCTGCATTCTGCAGTAGTCAGGTTTTGTCACAAATGTATTTTGAAATTTATCTAGTTCTCAAGGACGTTTGATAAATTTTTGCATCTTTGACTGACCAAAAGTCCATTCTGTAGGTCCACTTTGTCTTGAAAGAACTTGTGAGGAAGTCATTGGCAGAAACTCAGGTAAAGGGAATTTTTTTGATAGTTATACAGCTTTACAAGTGTTCTTTCAATGAGAAAGAGGATGGATTTTGATGTTTGTGACTAAAGGAATTGAAGCGCTTTCCGACTCTGCAAGCTGAAATAGCCGGGGCTGCTAATGAAGCCTTGGAAAGGTTCCGTGAAGATAGTAAGAAGACAGCTGTTCGATTAGTGGACATGGAATCTTCATATTTGACTGTGGATTTCTTTCGAAGACTTCCCCAGGAGGTGGAGATGGGAAAAGGAGGAAACCCAGCCACCAACAATACCCCTACCGCAGTTGCTGTGGACCGGTACTCAGAAGGCCACTTTCGGAGGATAGGGTCAAACGTATCCTCTTATGTGGGAATGGTGTCTGAGACACTAAGGAACACAATTCCGAAGGCTGTCGTTCATTGTCAAGTCAGGGAGGCCAAAATGTCGTTGCTAAATCACTTCTATATACAAATAGGGAAGAGAGAGGTACTTTTTCAACTATAGCTTGTCAACTGTATTGTTGAGATGCCTATGTTTGATTGGTTTAGACTGGTATAGCTATGTTGCCCTTCTGGTTATGGTTAATAGTTGCTTTGGCTTGTGGTTTCAGGGTAAGCAGCTTGGCCAGCTGCTTGATGAAGACCCAGCATTGATGGAGAGGAGGCAACAGTGTGCTAAAAGGCTTGAACTATACAAGGCAGCTAGGGATGAGATTGATTCTGTTTCCTGGGCTCGCTGAGACGGGTGGAACTTTTCAGTAAACTAAATCAAATACCACTTAACCAAATGAAATCTCACGACATTATTTGGATACTTGGATGTTTATGGTTATGGGCTTGGCTGAACAAAGATCTGTATGGTTATGTGTAAACAGTGTAATAGAGTTTTTTTCTTTTGTATTTAATTGATTAATGTTGCTTTTAATTTTTTTAAGAATGGGTTTATTTGAATCCAATTATTTTGTATTATTTTTTGCTAACTTCTTTTAGGTAATTCCTTTTTCCACATTTACACTCGCAAAAAGCTGCAACCATTGCTTACTTATTATTGTAATTTCTTTTGATTTAACCAGAGATATTTTCTAAGCCTAATTTTTAATTTAAAACGCTCCTAACCTAAATACTAATTTAAATAATTTACCAGAATTTTTCTATTCAATCTACTTTTGCATTGACTCATGCATAGAGCCAAGAGACTTTGAATTTTCCTTACGAGTGTGCAATTAAAAAGAGACGATAATTTACATCCTTGTGCAGTTGTGCTTCTGGAATCTTTGAAATACCCAAAAATTGATCACACCATAAAAGTTCATTAATCCAAACATGAAAATGTCTTCACCTGAATTTCAAAATGGTTCTTTTGAGAAACAATAAGCTTTTATTGATGAGCCATCAAAGAATAATAATTTAAATGCCTGAATACTATACAAGAACAGAAGTATAACATTGAACTAGAAACCTGCTGTGGAATGTGGATACCACATCACTTTAGTTAACAGCTTTAGCTCCTGTATTATTATATTACTATTATAGGTTATTCTCATTTCAAGTTGTAGCTGCTGTTGTTACTCAACTTACTTTGCCTTCCTCTCCAATTCTTTCAGTGCTTCCCACAATTTTGGGTCACAAAAATCTTTAATAACGAAGGAGGCTCCAGCATCTAGCAACAATGTTTCAGGGTTCCTTCTGCCTACACCCACTACTGGCATTCCAGCTGCTACTCCAGCTTTTACTCCTGAAACCGAGTCCTTAACAAGCAAAAACACAAGGTATATCGAAATTTTAGTCAAAAATATTGTTCGTAAAGCAAAAGCATACAGTTCTGAGAGCCAAACCTCAAAGACGAAAGCATGCTTGTGTGACACTTCAAGTGCTTGGAGAGCTTGCAAGTAAGGGTCAGGAAATGGTTTTACTCGATCACATTCATTTCCAATAACAAGAATTTCAAAGAAATTCAAGAGGTCCAATGTTGATATCAATAGCTCGCCATTTGGTCTTGGAGCATTTGTTACTGCAGCCCGTTTCAAGCCTTGATTTTCAATCCATTTGCACAACTCATTTAGACCCTTAACAGGCTCTAATTTTTCAGATGCCAATCTGCACATATCACTCAGTAAATCAGGTTCAGGATGGGTCTCCTTGGAAAAGAGAAAATAAAATGGATGAAAAATTTGTTTAGCGAGAGATGAAATCTCTGCATAGAAGCAAAACTTGAACACTTAAAATTGAGTATATAAAAGACAAATGGAAATTCCAAAACTAAGTAAGAAAGAGAACCCCCTATTAATCTAGGCAGATAGTAGTTAGTATCATTTTAGCTAAAACTCCTTCCGTTCATGACAGAAGTACAACTCTTCTCTGCATAGTTATACCAAAGCATGATGTAAAACCAACATATATGAAATCAAGTATACAGTTTCCTGACAGTTTCTTGAAGTTACCTTCGGAACACGTCTTCCTTGTCGTTGAAAAATTTTCTTGCTCTTTCAAGATCCCACTCAGGTAAGAGGATACCACAAAGATCCTCATTATGCATTCCACTTATATTCTGAACGAAGAATTCCTCAGTGATAGGAACCCCACCATTAAAACCTACCTGTGGTACACCAATGTGTGAGTCTTAGAAGATGCTAAAAATGAGAGAGAGAGAGAGAGAGAGAGAGAGAGAGAGAGGTCTACTTCTTGAAGCAGTTCACGAAAAGCATAATAATGGAGGGGATCTGAATCACACAATGTTCCATCAATATCAAATAGAATTGCTTCAAGAGGATCGAGAACAGCTAGAGAAAATTTTCTGACATCAGATAATGGGAGGTGATTAAGGCCAGCAATAGAAGAACAAAAAATGAAAATATAAAGAAAAACAAAACAAGATGTTGTTACAGGACTAATGGTTGGCGGGCCTGATGGAGCACAATTGTTAGGACTTTCTGTGAAGATATGTTACACGCAAAAATTTTTAAACTGCTCAATAAAGTAGTCATGAGCTTTCTTGTCCATTGTGTTGACATTGGACAAAAATCCAAGCACAAGGATAAAACAAGGATGGAGAAAATCATCACAGTGGTAACAAAGATCATAATGACCTTTTGATATTTTGTTCCACTGAAACTTTTTTCTATTCTCAGATATACTGCATACGCAACTGTTATTGTTGCTTTTGTGTAATTTGGCAAAGTATAGCTGGATAACCAGACGACAATTTCTAAGTCATCATTATGCAAAAAATTTGAGATCAAGATTGCCTTGGTCCCAATTCAAAGTCTGAAAGAGCACAATCCACTAAAGTTGATTGTCAGGACTCATTTTTGCCAAGGGAGGGATAGATTACTCTGTGACATCAATACATCCACCAATGTCTATGAGGCACCCTGAAAAGGTTGATGCAGCCTGCTTGGTTAAGAATTTGACAATGACCGCCAAAAGAGTAAAAAGAAGTTCCTTTTAATTATTGGTTTTTTTTAAGGGAGGAATTTTGATAAACCATGAAATTCATACAAACAGAGCCATTGTCACAAAAATTTGGTTTCTTAAGACTGGAATTCAAACTAATTCATTCAAATATCAACTTATCGCCTTATCTAAAGATGCAAATAAGTCAAGTCTTCGGGACCCTTATTCCCTAAAACAGCTAGACGAAGAAAAAGAAAACGAAAACGAAATGTTCACAAATTATGAATAAGGATTGCAGTGCTTTCTAAATTTGCATTCTAAATTCATGGATGATATGTACGTATTTTTCCATCTAATACAATGAATACTGAGACAAACACTGATACATACAAATTTAACCATTTCTATGGTGATGGGTACGAATCAAATAGCCTGAAGAAAAACGGCAGTACAAGATTATCTATTGCAGAACAAATTCTGATAACAAACAATTGTCAATTCACAGTCTGTATTTGTACTAAACAACAATAAGATTGAAACCAGCAGCCTCATGAGCAAGAAAATAAAAGGCATACCCGTTAATTGTGTGAGGATTTGATGAAATGGACATCCTGGTAAGAGAGGTAGATCCTAGTTTACTGAGGTTGTGTCTATGAATTGTAGTTTTCTGCAAATGGGTTTTGGGGAAGTAGCCATGAGAGAAGAGGTGGTGATGCTGAAGAAGCTGAGAGGAAGCAAGAGCTACCAATGCCATAGTCTATGGAATGTGAGAAATGTGAGGGACAAAAATGGGTTTGTGAATATTAATGCGAATATTATCTCGCACGAGGTCCTTTTCTCTCTCTTGCATCCAAATTGAATGGCTCTTTTGGCAATGCTGATCTCCCCTGTATCATTTAGTATTGGGGTTGTCTGCACACCTTGTTTGTTAGTTTCTGACATGAAAGAGAGTGACAGTGTTTGATATGCTAATTGTTACTCGTTCGAATTTTCTAAACTCGAAATGGCGTGAGTGATTAAATGATTTATTACTTATTAGTCACTCTTTAAATTCTACCATGATTATTCTAGATTTCCCAAAATATTGGATACACTATGGATTGTTGATGATTATTACAAATAAGATTTATAAATGATTGATTAGTCTACTTTAAATTTTATCTTAATTAAGTAATCCACTTAATTTGTTTAATGTTAAAAAGGTCAAAGTTAACTCACAAAATTTGAGTGAATGTGATTTTAAATAATTTGTGTTTTTGTGTATTTGTATTGGTATATTTTAATTTTCAAATGCATATGTAACAAAAATTGAAAAACACATTTCTATATAATTTTATAATTGCAATTAACGATAGTTTCTGTCACTTATTTAAAATTGTTAAAAAGTTTTAGAAGTCAAGTGCTCAATGTTTATGCCGCTAGTTCGACTCATTAAAATGTCGAGCAATTTATTATCACTACTTGTGGCCCGACCAATCAATTTATTTATGCTTTTGGACTTTTAAAAAAAACTCTATATGTTTATGCCGCTAGTTCGACTCATTAAAATGTCAAGCAATTTATTATCACTACTTGTGGGCCGACCAATCAATTTATTTATGCTTTTGGACTTTTAAAAAAACTCTAAATTTTACCAGATCTACCTATCAACATTTCTTTATTTTTCTGTATTATATTGAAAGAAATGGAACTGTGAATTTAATTTAATTTTAATTCTTATTCTATCTACTGCCAATACTTAGGCTAATTCCAAAGATTTTATAATCAATTTACTTTGATCAAAGAAAAACCTATCACAAATTTCCTGAGTATTTTGGCCCCTTTTTTTGGGTGGTTAATAAAAAGTAATTAAATTTTAAATTTTGAAAGTTAAAAAATATGAAAATTTTGAAAGAATTTTGATTTCGTTTAAAAGTAAGATTAAAATAATTGAAATTTTTAACAAAATTTAAATAATTTTAATTTAGTAATATTTCGAAATTTAAAAAAAATAGAAATTTTTGAATAATTTTTTGCAATTTAATTCCTTAATTAATACTCAATAATAAAATTAATAGGAGCAATCTCTTCGACCGAAAAACAAAAGAAGCAATGTTTTAGTCTTTGACAGTAAACTCGATAAACCTCGCGGAAAAAAAGAACGAAAGAAAAAAGAACTCGATAAACCTCAAAACCTCTTTCACTTCGCCATTGTTTGAGGTTCTAAGTTAAGACAAACTTGTTCAGAAGCTGGAGAGAGAGAGAAAGGATGAACAGGGCTTGTAGTTTCTTCCAATTGTGGCACTGTCCTCCAAACAGATTACTACTCACAACCTCTAAATTTTCCAAAGGTTTACCTCATTCTCTCTCTCTCTCTCACTCACTCCGTCCTTCCTTTTCTCTCTCACTTTTTCTCACTGTGCGTCTGTGTCTCTCTTTTTTCTATAGGTAAATCCCAGATTTTTGTGTGGGTTAGTTCTACTTTAGCCTATAAATTGCATTTTGATTTGTGCTGTTAATTACTTGTTGCCAGTTAATGTTTTTGTTGTTATCTTTATTTTATTTTATTTTATTTTATTTTCTTTCCTATCTTTTGAAGTTGACAAGCTCATTTCCATTGGAGTCTCAAACACTACTTCAAAACTCTCTGTTTTGCACCAGTCTGAGTTCCACCCTCCTCACTTTTCATCTTTGTTTTGTTACTGAGAAAAATAAAATAATCTGTTTGGTAGCTGTAAGGTTGCGGAAATAATAGAAAAATCCAGAATTTTGCTTGTCATATTGTACTTGTTTCAAGAACATGGATTACCCAATTAGGAAAAGAAAAGGAAAAGGAGAAGGGAGAATCACCTGAATAAACTAAGAGTATTGGAAAAGTTATTTTAATTATTGGATTGCTATGTTAAGTTTATTGTTTCCTCATTGTCAATACCCATTCCTGACCATTTTGAGTAGTTTACTTGCATTTGGTGTGTGATTACCATATTCAGTTTTAACTTAAATGACTTCTGCCAATTGCAAATAATTTCCCTCCTAATGCAGGCCCATACTTGATACCTAGTGCTAGAACTTATCCATTCCTGTGCTTCTGTAAGGACATACAAACTACCACATACGAAGTTGTCAATGGAAGCTATGTACCTTCAGCCCAAATTAAACAAGAAAGCAAACCTAAGGTATTTCTCTTGGTATTGGTATTTATTTGCTTTCGAGGACATATATTTAATTCAACATCAGGATATACTAAATTTCGAGTGAAGTAAATCAAGAAAATGATATGAAAGAAAAATCTTGTCCTGAAAAGAAAAAAGAAAGAGGAAGCAAAGGTTTTACATTGTATAATCTTTATTTTGTCAGTTTCATGTTGTGTTCATATATGCAACTGTATGTTTATGTTTTCTTTAAAATTACGAATGAATTTCATTCCTTATTATTTCTATTACTGTCATTTTCCTGTTGAATGATAAAAAGTGAGAGAGGTAGGAGAGACCTTATGAATAAGTATTAGGGCATGGAGAAAACTTATGTGGGATGCAGGATTTTAGAATAAATGACTGACTGCAATAAAGGTAGGTCCTTCTGGAGCAGTCAGAGAAAGATTTGGGTTTAGATCAATAACCACGCTAAACAAAGGTTTGGTGACAAAATCTTTGGGATTTTGTAACCGCTGGCAGAATAGGGATTATTGGAGTGGGGAGAATGGTTGACTTTCCAAGGTGTGCATCTCATAAGGTAGGTTGCAGGAAATCATCGAGGGCAAGTTCTTTATCAGGAAATTATCGATGTAGTTGACAAATTCATATTGTTTGGCCTGCTAACAGGGGAAGTATCATGTACCATATATCATGTATACAGATATATAGTACATGTATAGAATTTATGGTTTAAGGGTGTTTAGCTCAATCATTCATCAAGGTTGAAAAATCATTTTTCATTTGTAATAGTTGTATGCTGTGAAATGATGTTCATTTCTGACTATTTGGTGCATTCAAATGGCATTAAACTTTGGTGAAATTGACCATTACAACTTGAGCATGTTTGAAACCATTGGATCTTCATGCCATTTATATTATTGCATTGTTATAATTTTTGTTACTTAAAGGGCATTGTTCTCTCATGTCTTAATAAGTTTTAACTTTTAAGCTTTATTCAATTTTTCCTCATTGGTCTAATTTTGTTTTGTTATCATAGTTTTTGCAATTTTTTTTCATTAAGATTTTGAGACTAAACTAATAAAAAAATAATGATGGCTATTATGGTCCCAATTTTATAATTCTAGGACAAATCACAAGAAAAACTCGAAGGTGTTGGTGCATTTCAAAAGCTACCCATGGTGATGCCATCTGTTGACATTCTGCATTCGGCACTACGAAAGGCTAAGAGGATTTCACCAACAAAGGGTACTTCTTACGAGAATGTGTTTTAGATCGATGTTGAAAGAACTACATTAGACTCGAATTAGATGGAATTGGTTAACAGAACCTGCTGTTATCCTTGATGTATAATTTGTTTATGTTTTAGGCATTGCCAATATTGCGAAGCGAGAAAGAAATAGAGGTGCAAAGCAACTTGATGCATTGATGAAAGTTTGTTCTTAACTTAAGTTTGTCATATTATTCTATGCACAATTTCGTTTCTACTTTACTGTTTTTATATGAATAGACTGTTCAAATATGACACACTAGCCTTCTGTTTCCATCTTCAGGAACTGGCAGTTCCCTTGAGGACTTATTCGGAGAATTTTCCAAATAAAAAATTTATACATCCTTATGAGCGATCTCTAATTGAATTAACTCTTGGGGATGGAAATTATGAAGAGGTACATCCTGAGCAAATCATGGCCAATTTCCATTCAGAATAAATCAAGGATGTTATAATAATAAAAAGTTTACTGAAATAATTAGTCATAAAATGTGCTTGTATGCTTGTGTTTCTTTATGAAAAACAAAAAAAGCCATATGCTTGTATGCTGTACAAAAAATATGAGTTAGATTGGTATTTTGATGTTTCCTTCCATACTAAAATGCAAAAGATGTATATTGTCTTTGGAATGAAGTTCCGACATCTGGCTCTCAAATTAGTTTCCTGATTATTTCTACATTATGACTGATGTATATAATTTAGTATTTTGTGACTCTAAAAAATGCAGACAGGTCTAGTCTTTTAGACCCTTTTCAACTGCTCATACTTAAAAACACTTCTATAATACGATGATTACATATTTACAGGTGCTGGGAAAGGTGGATGCTCTGAGGAAGAAGGTTGTGTCTGTTGGAAAGGAACATGCATCTCTTTGTGCTAAGGTTGAAATCTTGGTTTTTTAAGCTTTATGGTACATTCCCTGCTTCAAGCTTTCAGTATGGCAATTTATGACCTTTGCCATGATTGCATATGATGTACTTCTAGACTTCTAGTTGGCAGCTTGTTCTTTATTTTTTTAGGACACTTCTTAAGTGGTATTTAATGATGAAAGTTAGTTGAATTTTTTATTAGCCCTTGTATAAGGCTTCTCCTTTGTGTCCCACACACTCCGCATCACAGACTAATTTCGGATCTCTCTATCTCTCTCTCTCTTACACACACACAAACAGAAGGTACCCTCCTTGAATGCCTTCTTTTGCTATACAAAGTTTACCATTTTTTGTTTTACCTATATACAAGTTTTAACTTCTAGGAACCCAAGCTGAAAGTAGGCATGAATTTTATGCCTGAGGAAAGTTGGCTCTTCAAGATTACTACAGTCATATACAATGTTGATTGCCATAAAGTACCAAGATTAGAAGGGAAGTTTGGTTGTTTTTGAGAGGATGGCAATTACATGAAGTTTTCTTTATTTCAGTTAATTGTGGCACTCATCATGTCGAATTGTAAGAAGAGTATTGCAGTACATGGGATGCACTAAATCCCTGAAAAACTTCATTCAAAGGGCATCAAAATTGCTACCAAAAATTTGTTGATTCCCTGTGCCATTCTACTCTGGAAAATTAAATGCTCTTTAAGCTTTCTCAAATACACCAAGCTGGTTTTAATTATTTACAGTTCCTTCCATCAAGTTGGCAATACCCATTGTAATACATAATCTAGTTTCCAATAATTTGTTTTCCGTTCATACATTCTTCCATGTCTGTTGATTGCTTAGCATCCTGGAAATTTTCTTATCTATTTGTGATGTATAATCTTTATGAGACTTGTGTCTTCTCTTATCAGAAACACTTCATTTTGTGATTACTTTTACACATTTTACTCTTCCAATCTATATGATATCTAACATTCACTTTGAAGTTCCAATAGAAAAAAAAAACACTTTGAATTTGGAAGTAATGTATTTTATTGATTTTGGAAGACAAGATTTTAACAAAGCATTCATATTAATTTAAAAAAAAAAAAAAAAAAAACACTTTGAATTTGGAAGTAATGTATTTTATTGATTTTAGAAGACAAGATTTTAACAAAGCATTCATATTAATTGTGGCAGTCATTGTCGAAGAAGGAAGCAGAGACAAGACTGAGTGAGGTCATTTCTTATCTTTAGTTAAAAAGGAAAAATCATTTCCATCTGTGGAGATATTTACGCTGGTGCGGTTTTACCTACAGGGTATAAAGAAAGTTGAAGAGACATTTAATCATGAAGGAAAATATGTTGATGATTTGCTACACATAGCCAAGGTATCTTGCCTTCTGAAATTGGAGTTCAAAGGAAGTAAATACATGATTTTTTGGTAATTATTTAGTTGTTTCAACACACATATGCATACCATTTCTGCATTTCTTATATACATATTTATATATGTGATATTTCTTATGTATGTGTCTGTCTGTGCATCTGATCTTTTACAACTAGTGCTATGTTATTCAACGAGAATTTAGGTCAGGCAAGTATGTATGTGCATTGTGAAATTTGCCTTTATTTTTAGACACTGCGGAAGCAAAAATTGATTTGCTGTACTATAGTGAAAACTAACTTCTTTCCCTTCTTGGGTTTAAAGAAATTAATTCTTTATATCTTAAATGCGATTTACACCTACTCAAATAAGAATTTCTGATGGATAATCTGTCTGTCATGCAGTTTTAGGAATTGCTTTAAATCTGCTATTAGTACCCTCAATTTTGTATCATTTTGAGTTGGCTAAGTTTTCATACTGCTTGGTTGATTTTTGTTCAATAAACTATAAATGTTTTCCTATGGATCCTTGTCTATTTCAGATGGCATTAGAACCTATGAGCTTAATTATTTAAACGAATTATAATGCTAGATTTGTATAACTCTGGTTAGCTGAGTCATAATTGAGTAGTATTTTGTGGAAGGCAATCTTTTTTAATTTGTTGTATTTGCAGACTTTGCGAGCAATGCCAGTAGTTGAACTGGAAACACCAACACTTTGTCTTGTTGGAGCTCCTAATGTTGGGAAGTCCTCTTTGGTCCGCTTACTCTCTACAGGAAAGCCTGAGGTAAGCACAATTTCACTAAAATATGATGTGCTTTTTTTTTCTTTTTTTTTTTGAAGAATAATACAGTTAATTAAAGGTGTTAATGAGACAAGTTGAATGAATGGCGGAGCTTGTTATGTTTAGCAATTAGGAGCCTTAAATGTTTTACTTGGAGTCGGCATGTATTTTAGTCTTTCCAAAAGGATTTTTCAAATGTCCCAATGTTGGTTTGTCCAAAGCATTGATATCCAAAATGAATGAATAAAAATAGTAAAAGAGATGCACAACACAAAAATTTGCATTAGATATCAAGATATTTGAATAGATAGATCTAGCATGTGCTTTGATTAAAGTGCCAAAGGTGGAGTGGCAGAAAAAGAGAAAAATGCTAAAATAAAATATTTTCCTTGATAAAACTTTCATAGTGATCAGTTGAAAATAATTAAGCTGTCCGTGTAATATATTAATACTCATAGCATCCCTGAATGGGCTTCAGCTCATGAAATGCCGGAGCTACCATAGTTACATAAGATCTATGATTAAAGAATTCTGGCCTAATATATTTAGAGCTTTGACATGGTAGAAACTATAATGGAGACTAATAACTTAAATTTATTTACCTTCTTTTGAAGAGGATAAGAATTGTATTATTATTTTTAGGTGGAGTGTGTTTAATATAGAGCAGTGGTTTTCTTGGTGGGTGTTGAATGCTATTGTATTTTCGCTTAGCTTGAGAATTGTAGGGTTCAATGTATTTTCATTTTGGTGTTACTAAGGTGGTTGGGTTCAGCTTTTGAGATATTTGCTTGGTAGCAGGGAAGTTCGGATAAGAATAATGGCTAGAGTTTGTTAGCAACTCCTACATGCAACTTATGGTATTTGTGATTGGATAGGAATAATCCATTTTTGAATGGGTTGAGCATCCATTGATGTATGGAAGTTTATAATTTTATTTTTGTGACAGGATGAAAGATTTGTTCTTCAGTATTACTATCAATTGTTATTTTCATCTCTTTTTTTTCCCTCTCTCTTTCAATTTAGATCTGCAACTACCCTTTCACAACAAGAGGAATATTAATGGGTCATATTATGTTAGACCAACAGACTTTTCAGGTTAGTCAATTTCTCTAATATTGTGAATGCAATATATGTTTTGAATTTTATCTCTTAAATTTTAGTTATATATATTTAGAATTGACTGCAGGTGACAGACACTCCTGGTCTGCTGAAAAGATGTGATGGTAAGCCACTGGCAGTTGATTTTCTGTATTTTAGAGTGCTTATGTTTAATTTGTTGTACTCAGAAATCCAGTATATGTAACGTCAGTATTAAATGCCAAAAGTTAATCTAGTTGGTTGACAGTACCATTATTACAACACAAGAAATTAGCAGATTGTCAAATTAATTGTTATGACTTATGTATGACCATGGCTTCTGTTGGGGAGTGCTTATGTTATTGTTTCCTGAAAGGATGAAACCATAAGATGTGTTTGACAAAGAATCAGATTGCCTTTATTTAGCCTACCAGAAGAGGGTCGAATCAACTTTGTTTTTCTAAAATTCAAAAGATATAAGTCTAGCTTATTTTTTAGCCTAACACTACGGTTTCCTCATTCTGGTGATAGATCCATGATGAGGCGTGTTTTGGCCTTTAAAATTCTAAGGTAATAACCTGCTTTTGTAACTGGGAATAGTAAAAAGAAAGTGGACCATCTTTATGTAAACATTTCCTACCCAGGAGTAAAGTAATTATTTTAGTATTTTCAGTTATATGCTGCTTTGGAGCACTCTAATTTTAAGTTGGTATTATGATTTAGCTAATTATTTGGCATAAGGCCAAATTGATGAACCACCCAATTCTATTTTTTCTTCAGCTACTTGACCGCTTATGATCAACGATATGTTATGCTTAGTTTTTAGCTTTCAGATTGACTGTGGTTGTGGTTAGTGTTTATGTTTCCTTGTTGCTCTATTGGTTGTCATTGCAACTTTTTTGTACTGCAGACGACAGAAATAATTTGGAAAAATTGACACTTGCTGTCCTTTCACATCTACCAACCGCAGTACTGTATGTCCATGACCTCTCTGGAGAATGTGGGACCTCACCTTCTGATCAGGTATAATGAATCCAACATTTTTTTTCATTTCAGAGAGAATTGCTATAATTTCTCTCTTTGTAATTCACCTCTTTAGAAAATGCTCCATTTCACTGAAATGCTCGTTGCTCTTCCTTTCCAATATGTTTAACTTCATTTTTTTAATGGTCGTGCAGTTTGTCATATACAAAGAAATAAAGGAGAGGTTTGGTGACCATCTGTGGCTTGATGTTGTGTCCAAATGCGATCTGTTGCAACAGTCTCCAGTGCTATTTGCTACTGATAATCGTGATGATACTGATCTTAAGTTGGCAAGGTACAGGCAAAGGGGACCTGATGGAGCTATTCATGTGTCAGTGAAAAATGATGTAGGGCTTACTGAGGTAATCTTTATATCATAATCTTACTCTCCATAAATTTATTGGACATGCAAGACTTTGAATGTCTTGTTGCATTTTACAAAAAGGACTATCAATTTTCTATGGTCTTCTATTGGTGTTGAAGTTATCAGTTAAACTCACAATGTGGTTGTCTTGCGCCTTTGTTTATTGTTCTACAAGGCAATGGCCCTTTACACGACACTGAAGAAATGATAAACCCTTCCATTAATCTGTCAAGGGAAGATTGTGTTTTCCATTAATTACGCTCATCTTTCAATAAAACCACCCCATGTTTCCCTCCTCCTTTTCTTATTTCTCTTCAGCACTGTGTATAGTCAAATAATCTCTCTCTCTCTCTCTCTCTCATTTCTTCACGTATTGCATATATTTTTAAAAACAAAAATTGAAATTTCAGAAGCCTGAGGCTCACCTTGTGAAACTAAGTGCCCCCCGTCTCTTGTATTCCATAATAATGTGCCATGCTTCATCAATGAACTTCTTGTATTTAGTTTCTTACTAAATTAAATCAATATTTACTTCCTCTAATTTCATGTAAACGTGTTTGCATGCAGTTGAAGAGTAGAGTGCATGAGTTGCTGAATTCTCAGATGACCCGGATTCAAGGTCAAGAAAGCAACCAAGAAAATCTTGAAGTTGTTACTTGAGAAATCAATGTCAAATTAAAAAAATATTGGCGGTTGCTTGTGGTAAAAGTTACAAATAAATTCACAAATTTGATCATCCTCAAGGAAGAGAAGCTAACTGTGACCTGTAGGCTGGCTCCTGAGAAGCTGAAAATCCGCAGTATGCCAGTGCTTGTCAATAACACACACTGCTCACTGATGATAGAAAGCCCGACTCAAATGCTTTGAATATTTTGTATGTTAGAAATTTTTCTCACTAATTGGTAGAAGAACAGTGCATAAACAAGTCACCCACATTTGTGTGGCCAATTGTGAACCGTTTGATAGGGAGAGCTATAAAATGGGTTCGGTTGTTGTCTAGCTTGAAAGCTCGGTTATATATATTTATTGATTTCACCATGCTATTTCATAAAACATGCTAAATACTATATTACTCTCTCCAGCCAAACTTATATCTCCTTGTTTGTATCGTCTTATAGAGATTGTATGTATGAATTTTAGATTTATACATAAAATCTTAGATTTAAGAAATTAAATCTGAATTTTACTTTATTTAGTTTTATTGTAAATATTAAATTGTTAATGGAACGGTTTGCCACTAATTATATAGAATTGTCACATACAATAAATGCATAAACATAATCGTTGCAATATTCTTACTTATTTTAATCCAAAAATGGATGATTCCAAATCTTCTACTTATATTTTCTATATTGATTTTGTAATTATGATTAGAACTATATTATTTTAATCTTTATTTATTCGTATTATTTTAAATTTTCAAGTTTTTATTTAATTATTGATTACTGTTCCTCCATTTCATAGATGAAGATGATAATTCTTAATTAAAAAAAAAAAAGTCTTTATTTAATTTGGAATTCCATAATGAATTCCAAGCACTAAATGTTTAATTTGATATCGTTTTGATCATGATCACGGTGTCAATACAGAAAATCTAAGTACAAAATATACTTTCCTAGCTTATTGTAACCAGTCAAAATATTGTGAAATCAAATGAATACTTTTGCAGCTAGACCTACCGTGATTGCTACAATTAAGCAAAACCTTTCCTATAAATCACCCTTAAGTGTACCTCCTCCATTGATAGGTTTTGATTCCCAGCCATTCCTTGATCGTGCACTTGTTTTAAGTAACAAGTAGCCATGGCAGGAACTAGTGAATGGAGTAGGGAAGAAGATAAAACCTTCGAGAATGCCATAGCCACATACTATGAATACATTTTAAAAGGGGAATGGGAGACAATTTCTTCTATGCTTCCTACAAAATCCATTGATCAAATAAAATCACACTTCACAGAGCTGTTGATGGATTTAGAGGCTATTGAGTCCAACCAGGTGCAATTTCCAGATTATAAAGATGATCATTATTCAATGAAGATAATGCAAGGAGGCAACGTTGATGGTAATGACCACGGTGACAACAAAGAGAAGGATGACAAGTCAAACAAGTGATTAATGATTAGTGTTTTGCAACCCTAAATATGATTATATCGAAGTTTTGGTAGTTAGATAAATAATGTTGCAACCCTTAAAAAAACAAAAAGAAAAAAGAATTGTTGCAGCAATCTTGATCAACTTTAATAAGAGTGTTCTCCATTGTACGTGTTCAAGCCTTTTCTAAGTTTTTTCTTTTCTTTTGTTTTTCGTGATGTAATTATAGTACTCTCATGGCGAGAGCAGATTCCCTATCAGACTTGGTACTCGTTTTTGTATCAGATATTTAATCTTAACTATTCTCTCTCACTTCTTTCCTTTTTGTTTCCTCTTTCTTCTCTCATTTTCAATGGGTAAGATTAAAAATTTGGTACCAAAACGGGTACCAGGCCTGGTACCAAATCTGCTCTCTAATATGGCAACCATACTACCATTCATTAGCATGTCTGTGCAAACCTTCTACATTCCTACCCATGAGAGAGATTTGTTTTCAGAAAATAGATGACTTTATACGTTGAGTTTTAACCGCCTGAGTAGACTATATAATGGTCATTACAATTTAGGTATGAAACTAACATTTTTGAACACCCCAAAAAAAAAAAAATCCGTTGTAAAATTACGAGAATAAACAGTGAATGAATCAAATTCTTGTGCCCGAAGGTGTGTTTAAAATACTTGAAGAGCTTATTTGAGATCTTTCAAATCCTTCTTAATTGTGGAGGAATGGAATGCTATACAGTCTAAATTCAAATTTGCATGGAATCTGCCACAATTTACTCTGACATAATAGAAAACTATTATGAGTTTTTCTTTGAAAGAATATCAATATGAGATTTAATCCTCGAGTAATGAAATTATATATACTAAACTTGATTCAATTGAAGAAGCCCAAATGATTACCGATATTGCAAACAAAGCCCAAGCACCCCAGCAGGTCAGTCACACCAACAAACAAAGAGAGTGGCCCAAAGCCGAGAAAGATGCAACCCAACCATCACAAACCGCAATCACAAAACAAAGAAAAACTCATTTGTTTTTAGAAATAGTGTTGTTGGTGCCTTTCATCAAATTTCATCCACTTATATAAATTCAATGGTTTATTATGTTTAGACATGCCAGTTGATGTGGCAAGCTATAAGTCGTTGAATTTATATGAGTGATTAGATTTAATAAAAGACACCAACAACACTATCTTTAAAAACAGAGAAATTAAATCTGAGCAAAACAGATGAAAAACAACAATCCCAAAGAACTTGAACGTACACGAACCCTAATCAGCCCTAAAACCCCAAACGACACAAAAATAAAAAATAACGTCCTAATTCCTCATTTATGGAGAGTCTTAATGTACCCTGTGTTGCCAATTTGTGGATAATAAGCGTGTTTTATGTTTGTTTTTACCAAATCGATCAGTTTTTTGACGGACTTTTATTTAGTTTTGGTAAACATGTCCCAATAGTGGTCTGAATATTTACATAATTTGGATTTCTGGTCTCTTTTCTACTTAAACTAATATAATATGACATGAAAGTGACAAAACTACCAAAGCCAAGGAGAGGGTGAGACAAAGTGAAGTAAAAGAGGTTTGGGATATATACATCATAGTGAAGCCACAACATGTGGTATCCCAATTCCCAAATGTGGTAAATTGACATAATCACCCTAGGATTACATTAATCTAAAACTTGGGTAATCTTGTGAGTGTAAGAGGGGGTAGGATGGTGAATATATTGAATATGTATTGCATCCATGAATACTATAATTCAGGAGGAGCATTGAGCCAAATGGGCTGGGCCAAAATTTATAATAGTGCCCAATTAAATACTCTTTAAATCATAGTTAAATATATAATACTGTCAGAAAGTTGAACTTGTTTTTTTAAAATCAAGGGTCAAATCCCAGTTTAAATTGAATCTTTGTAAGATACAATCAAAAGAAAGAAAAAAAAACTTATTTAAGGACGTCATTGGTTGCTGAATTATCGGCATTATCATTGTTCAACTAAGTGAAGAGTTATTATCATTATCATTGCTCATTATCCGCATTATTAGTGTCCGATTAGTTGGATAATTGAATAGTTCTTCGTTTAAGACAAATTAGACCACATCAAAGTTTCAAACCAAATGAGTTCCTCATTTGAATGTAATGCTAAATAGATAATCTTAATTAAAAACATATATATATGCTTGTAAGTTGTGCTTGTTTATACTGCTCGTTTGAGACTAATTCAAATAATTCTATCTCTATCCGTCTTAATAAGCAGCAGCTATAGCCGTAATCCATCATTAATTTAGAAATTAATTTGTTGTCAATTATATATCCATTCATAGGAAGAATCATCATTGGGGATTTTAAAAAGGTGTGTGGGAATAACCAATTCAATTGTGGAATCATGAGCTTAAGGATTCCAATATGACTATAAATAATTATATATATGGTTTGAGACTATTTATGAATACTATAGAATATAGAATAGTGCTCATCACTTGTATATATATGATTATAATACATAATCATCTTTTCAAGCACTTAGGCCTCGTTTGATTCGCGAAATTGAATTTATATTCTTATGTATTTTCCAATTAGAAAAGAATGTAAAAATCTCATCCCTATGTTTGGTACTGCTAAGGAAGTGACCAGAAAATTTCTTTTTATTTCCATTTCGATGTTTGGTTTGTGCAAGAATAATAAATAAAAATTGTTCAGTTTTCCAATAATACTCAGTCTTAAAATGATTAATGCTTTTTCATGAGAAATAATTTAACATAATTAGTATTTTTAAATGTTGATGAGGGTAATTTACTCTTGAAAATGTGTAATTAATGTTTTCCTATGGAACATGAAATGCAAACCCAAGTTGTTTGGAGGGTTTCATTTTCCTCCTTTTGGGGGATCACTTTGAAGTAGGAAATATAAGAAAGGACATATTTTCCCATTCTCAAGTCCTAATTTCACGAATCAAACGAAGCCTTAATGACGCATATCAATTTAGAATTTACTGCTTTTTTATTATTAAATGTTGACAATTCCAAGGTAGACCAACAGAAACCTAGTTACCAAAATTCCAATATATATAAACAAAAGTCCTCAGCTTATGCTTCATTTTATAACTCATCTCATAGGTAATTATTAAATATGAGAAGAATAATTTGCTCAATTTTCAGAATATTAGAACAAGAGAGAGCGGGAATGGTGATTAATTTGATTAAGCCATAACCACCCATATGCTCTTAATTTTAAAAGACTTAAAATGTGGGGACCTTATATGGTGGAGCACTTACAACCCGCACAATGTACGTAACAACATTCGTTGATCGAAGAACAATTATTTTATTTATTATTAACATTTACAATAAAGAACAACACAATAATCCACCAATTGTTCTAAAAATTATTGGCTTAAATTAACCACAGTCGAATTTGACTATTACATATTTTCTTTTTCTTTCCTTTATGTTTTTGAAAAAAAAAATGTTAAAATAGGTGGCCTATTTTTTGCTCTGGTTGTAGCCAATGGGTTGCATATTTTTTAAATAAACTGAACTCGCGTCATACTTATGGTATGTCCATAAGTATGTCACAATCTTTAGTTCTTAATTAGTTAATTTGTTTAAACTTCAATATTAAATTCTCAATTTTGATCTAAATTGGAGTTCTCGACCCTTTTAAAATTTGATTGCAGTCTTTCTATTACGAAAATTTATAGTTTTGGTTGACTAATAGAGAGATACATATTTTTTATGATTAGCCAATTGTCATGACCTCGTTTACCTTGTCGTTATGGCAGTATTGTCATGGGTGTGAGAGGGAAATAAACAACGTGGAGTTCTTCGACTTTCTTTGATGACAATGATATTTTGCTCAATGCCAACTAATTTTAACTTTATTAAATAATTAAGAAGACATCATATATATATATATATATATAAATATATTGAGATTCAACTTAATTAGCGATCGATTGTCATATATTCAATCTAATTAGCGGCTAGCTCATATCGCATGTCGAGCTTTTTCATTTTCGAGTGTGGTCTATTGCTCCCATACAACGACTTTTTTTGTTTTTTTGTTTTTCTATTAATTATTCTCCTATTTTATCAATGATATTTTCTTAATATAAGTTGCCTGATGAAATGTCTTAATGAGCTAAGTAACTGGTTAGTACGTACATATATTATTATTTCCACAAAATGCAAAAACTTTTAATTTTGTACTTCCACATTTAACATTTCAGTAAAAAGATTGTGAGGTTGAGAATTATAACTATATTATATTCACAATCAAAGGTTCGATTTTCATAATTCTCTTCTTTAATTTTTAGATTTTTTTAAAAAGAGTGAAAGAATTAAAAAGACGTACGTACTATGAGGAATCTAAATTTATTTCACTACTCTTAGAATTTTGACACTCAAAATAGTGAAATCAGAGCCTCGATCTCTAATTAAATTAAGAATACACCCACCAAATTAATCTATCAAAATTAATATTGGTTTGGTTGACCTAGTTCAATAAAGTTTTTTCGTTTTATACTTTGTCTGCTTAATTATCGGCATTGTTTTTCATCACAGACCAACAGTTTGAATTTAGTTCTTTGTTTAAGACAAATTAATTAGACCATTTCAATTAAATCACTTCTTAAACATATAAGATGTCGTTAAATGATTCCCATTAAATGAAAGTATATTTCAGACCAAAAAAGATATTATTAAATGATCCCCATTAAATAATTAAATGGGGTAGTGACTGGCGGCAATCAGTACACACCATTGGATATATAATCGTTTCAGTTGTCGATCGGCACAACACAATTAATTATCATTACAAAGTATAAACTGAAATTTAATTTAAAATTACTATATAATAAGAGGACATTCTCTTTGATGGCATCAAAACAGGCTCAATTTTATGAAAAAAATGGGTATTTAAATGAAATTTATAATCTCAAAATTGTTTAAAGAAAAGTAAATGACATGTTTTTTATTTCTATTATTTATTTATTCATAGGAGAAAGTAAGTAAGTGCTCTCCACTAGATCGAGCTAATGATTGAATAACTTGTCTTATCTTATCTAATGACTTTATTAAAGAATAATTGTGTGAGCAAATGGATATAGTTACACCATAAATATAGAAATTAATTTAACACGCACTAGGGACCCCACTAATCAAAACCGTCCAATCTTCAGTTGAAAAAAACACATCGGTTATCATTGATAGTGAAGCCAATTAAAAGGTACGACTCAATTTTTCTGAATTTGAGTCATACTATTACTATGAACTATTTTTATATATATTGGAAGTTCAGTAATATCGATGTTAGTAACCTTTGTTAGAACGGGTAGATAAAAAATGTAAAAAAAACTAAAGTATTTTTACTTATTCAACCGTACACGTGTCTTCCAGAAACACTTCTTTGTAACCATTCATTTTAAATTCGCTTGAAAATTCAAATCCTGTTCATTTATTTAAGAATTTGTGCATGTGCTGGTAATTTCCTATGTCAATTCATAAGTAGTAATGACAGGACCCTCTTAAGAAGTTTCATTTAAGTTTCATCATTTAAATGAATTATGACATCCATATGTAAGTATTGATTCATTTTCAACATTATTTTTTTTTAAAAAAAAAACCCTAAAAATTTGATCTAAAAATTCCATTTTCAACACTAAAGTGTATTATTAATCTTGTGAGATCTTTGACTCTGCAGACGCATACTCAGCAATACTGGAAGATCTAAAATTTGAGATGAATTAATCTATTTATTAGGTTACTAATTTCAAATAAATTGATGTAAAATTTGAGATGAATTATGTTTGAGAAATATTGCTTTTAAAAATGCAGGGAAAACTAAGAAGTGATGCCTTAAAATAGCATGCGCATTTGTTTTGTGAGTGGGGTGGTTGTATGTTTGTTGCTTTAACTTGTATGCAATAACAGCTACTAGTTTTGCTTAAGTAATAATACACTTCCATGAGTGATGGTCCTGTGGGTTACTAGCTACCACAAGAATACGACCTAGTCTAAAGATATTTATGCACTAAGGAAGCAGTATATCACATGCTTTAAAAAGTTCAATTGCTTTTCGGATTTCTAAAAAGGTGGGTGGGTGCTCCTGTCTTGATAGCTAGACAACCTAGATCTTCTTTGCATAGAATTGAGTCAACATATGCAACATTTTTGGAATGCACTGTGCAACATTATCATGTTCTTAATGTTGATAAATCTAGCATAATATCTAATTATTAGACACTTAAGGCCCGTTTGGATAGGGGGTGATTTGGATTTAGATTTGGATTTGAGCTCTCCAAATCCAAATTCACCTATTTGGTATAATTTAAAGGAGTGTATTTGGATTTGGGCCAAATCCAAGATGGATTTGAGAAGGCTAAATCCATGAATTTCAAATACATTCTCAAACTAAGGGCCCGTTTGGATTCTTGAATTTGGATTTGTAATCTAGCATAATATCTAATTATTAGACACTTAAGCTTCGTTTTTTTGAGGGGATTGGAATGAAACTATCCTTTTTTCAATACACATGAATTTAGTCATTTTTTATTATCAAATTCTATCATATGCATTAAACAAGGCCCTAATTCATTTGATATGTGACTAGTGCTCAATCTATACACGTCAGTCTTATTTTTCAGATGGTCTTTTAGTTAGTGAAATTATTGGCAATGAGATAAGTAGTCCAAATTTTTATAAGTTATTCTGCAAGCCGTACCTCACATTGAAATGTGAGATCTTTCTCTCAAAAATAATTTCATGTTTTGGATGATATGAGAATTCTTATATACGGTTCATGACATCGTTCATGTACGTTCAGAATAATTTTACTTGGTAACTACCATATTGAATATGAATATTCAATTGAAAAGTTGAAGTTATTAGGTGAAAAGATAAATGAGTATTTACTCCATCAGAACAAACCTGTTGCAAAGTGTATAATGCGCAAGCCGTTGATTGATCCACTAGAAATTTGGATTGATCAACAAGGCAAAATTTTGAATATAGAACAATCGGTCAGAATTCATGTTTTTTCTTTTTTAATTTCATTTATTTCTTATAACGTTGCCTATTTTAAAGTGTAAAATCACGTTTTGGAGCTTAGTGTTTAAAGTTGAACTTTCTTGGAAAATTCTGGGAGCTAACCCATTGTATGCTTTGCAATATTGTAGTCTTGATATGGTTGTCTTTTATGAAGACGACTGTGCAAAACAAAATTCACACACGAAATGGTCAAAGCATGTTTTGAATGCATCAAAATTTGATATACAATGAACTGTAATTTCTAATTTTCTATGTCGACCCAATATAAATTTCATGAAAGGGTACATTTATAGATGCATGCATGCATGCTACACATATAAATACTAGTATAAAATATATGCGGCGCACAAATTGACAAGTTATATATTAATTCAATTTTCTTGTTTAGTATTATCTGATCGATATAATTATGAGTATGGTGACACACTGACACTACAAATTTCGTCCATTAGTACTTTTGCTCTGGAATGAATAGGTCTTGCTCTATATCTTAGCTGGAAGTAGAAAGGTGTAAAACCTCATACTAATAAACAAAAATATGTTTTTTTATACCCTAAATGAATATGCTAATTAAGACATGAATTACGTATGAATCTAACCAAACCACCACATTTCATGTGTATAATATTTAACTTTTATTCTAAGCATGTATTTTCCAAGAAGTCCATATGTGCGTGCTCTGCAATATGTCTAACTTAAAAACAGATAACAGTAATTTTTGCACAAGCATTGGACAACCAATGAACTGTAGCAACATTTTTTTCATTGCAGGAGAGGGAGGACGGTTCGAATCCGAGTGTGTAAGGGTAAATTTTTATTCCCGTCTAATTAGGTCAACCTCAATTCACGAAAAATGTAGCAACATATAAAGAATCACTTAATTACCTGAAGTTTAATTGTAATTGTGCTCTGTCTTCAGTGGAGGAAGGTGAGTAAACTTACCTTAAATTCTAGTTCTCTCCTCAAAGAAGTATGCTTACTCCATATATCAAAAGTTCAGGCATTCTCATTTAAAAACAAAAAAACAAAGAAAAAAACAAAACTTGCAATAGCAAATATCTCGTGATTTCATGTTAAATTCTTGAATTTACTAAAGGTTGGTTGATTGACTTCGAAATGCGACCTGTTAATTAAGTTGGGGTTGATCGACTAAACAAGCCCTCAGTCTACAAGTATATATGTACAAAAATCATTAGGTCATCAAATCTTAATCTAACAATAATACTAATCACTAACTATTATATCAAACTATGGGCTACTAATTAATGTGGCACATAATATGTTAGTTTCCACTTGGAGTAAATAAATAAAATTTAAAGTGAGTCTAAATACAAAAAAATTAAAATAATATCATGTGAATTGAGATCTAAATAACTGAGACAATAGTTCGTGTTTGTAATATTACAGTTCAAAACGAGGGTTTTAAATATTTTGAAATACGAAATTGAAAATGTAATGGAAAATACTTGGGTTCTGAGGTCTGAAGACTTTCTCATCCTCAGTACCAATAATCTTATAACACGTGTCATTTTAAAAAAAATAAGTTTATTTCATAATTCAGTAATTATTATTATTTATTCAAGACATTGACATATGTTATAAAATTATTGGTACTAATCGAGAATGAGACGTTACTCAAGCATGGGGAGTCATAACCTAAGTAATTCCCAAATGTAATTAATAAGAAGTTAGAGAAAGTGTAGGTAGTGGCATTTAGTTTACTACAAGCAAGAGTTTGAGTTATTAAAAAGGTTTACCGACTGTAGGTAGAAATGTGACCTGTCTCTTTGACATTAATGGATTCAGTGGAAATTAAAATGCAGTTTAAGGCAAGTTGATGAATGATGATTGATGATTGATGATTGATGATGATCCCCCAGACAACAGCCGTTGGGTCAAATGCGTACGGATGGAGTTGGGTGGCCAAAACAAAGAGCTTCGAGCCCAGAACCAAGCTCAACTCACGTCCCTTGTACGTCTCTAATTACTCTCTACTTTTTCTTTTAATTTGAAATCTTCATTCATATTTGAAGAGAAAAAAAAAAAAAAAAGACAAAAAGAGAGATGGGTGGGGAAAGAGTTTATGGGTTTACTTTAGGGAAAGAAGAGGATAGAATATGATTTTATTGTTTGAGAAGATGGATAAAGAGTGAAGATATAAATTTTTGTCATAATTTATTATTTTTCTAATTACAGTAAAAATTTGACGTTCATTCTCTTATTCTTATATATTATAAACAAATGATTCTTATATTATTTTCTTCCTAATTCTCTCTATTTTGGAATAGAGATCTCAAATTTAAATTCTTCGTTTCGAGTTTGGAGTTTGGAGTTTGGAGTTNCTTCATTTCGAGTTTGGAGTTTGGAGTTTTTTTTTTTCTAGAAAAGTTCTTAAGTGGTAGTTTAGGTAAAAGATAAAATCAAGATATTTAATTTCCTTTCAATTTCGGTTTTGAAAGTTGACTAAAAAGGGTTACGTTATCCTTCAAATTCTCTCCCTCTCCTTCATTACAACTCCCATTCAAACGATGAGTGGCATCTCCCCTTTATTTTCCTTTTTTTTTTCTTTCTTTCTTTTTCTTCCCACCCAAAACCCTATCTCAATATGTCTCATGAATACTATGTTTAGTTTACTTTAGATAAGAAGAAAAATAAATGAGAACAAAAAAAGAAAAGAAAATAATTATTTTTTTATGCTTTGTTAAAGGAGGAGAATAAAGGTAATAAATTTAGGTCATTTTTGATTTTTTGAACCAATTTTACTTCATGTCTCACATATTTTGGGGAGCACCTCTTTTGATTTGCTCACCTATTTCTTATCTGTCATTATAAAACAAAAATAAATTCTATTATTATTTGCTTTATTCTTTCACCAATTAACCAAATATAGTGCCAATAAATGGAAAACCTAAGTGGCAAGAAGCCAAAAAGACTTTGAAAAAAGAAAACCCAATAAGATTAAAAAAACAATTAATCCAATAATGATAAGAGAGTTTAGGTCCTAAAATATTGGATGAATACTTTTCCAATTGGAGGAATTAAGAATTCATTCTCGCAATAATAAAGGTAGTAAACCAAAGAAAATTATAAGTAAGTCCAATTTAAATATTTGAAAGGCTTCCAAAAGCCATATGCTTTGGCTTTGTCCCCACAAAGCAGGAGATTTAATTTGCTCCAGCCAATTCGCAGTTTAGTTATTGCCAACCACGCGCCTTTAATTAGTCGTGCATTAACATCTCCTCCAAGGTTGTAAATCTAACCAACCAATAATAATTACATACTAAACTCCCAACCCAACTAGAAGATCAATAAACAAAGTAAATCTAACCCAATAGTTAAAACTAGAACTTTCTTTAACAGTGGATCACAAATTGACATTGTAAAGAAAAATTTGTTGAGAAAAAGAATCTCAAATTTGAAATTAATACATTGGATTGTGATTTATAAGGTGTTAGATATATTTACCAATTATAATTGATTTTGATTTGAATGCTCTAATTTTTTATGCTATTATATCATATAATTTATGTGTTGGGCCATAACCGCACATACTTTCGCATCATCCATTATAAAATTTTACTTAAGTAATACTACTTATGAGAAGAAGGTTGATCTTAAAAATGGATATTGTTTAAAAGTCAATTAGAAGACAACTAGATAATTTGAAATTAATACATTGGATTGTGATTTATAAAGTGTTAGATATATTTACCAATTATGATTATGAAATTAAGATATTAAATAATAATTTATAAAGTATTGGACATCTTTACCAATTATAATTGATTTTGATTTGAATGCTCTAATTTTTTTATGCTATTACATCATATAATTTATATGTTGGGCCATAACCGCACATACTTTCACATCATCCATTATAAAATTTTACTTAAGTAATACTAAGCATGAGAAGAAGGTTGATCTTAAAAATCGATATTGTTTAAAAGTCAATTAGAAGACAACTAGAAACTAAAAAAGTCAAATAAAATTACCATGCATGAATGACTGACAACTGTGAAAACATTTAAAAAACAAGCACAATATATGTTTTTGTAAGTAAGTTTAGGTGAATAACAAGAACTGTTACATGCATGATAAATAAACATTTTCTCTTCAAGGCTTTGAGCCAAGTTAAATTGACCCAACCTAGCACAAGTTCTTCTTCTGCTTCAAGTTAAAGTTTGACTCTCACCCTTTCTCTCTCCAAATTTAATAAACACAACAAATACACATTGCACACCTCACACCCCTCCACACACACACACCCAAACACCCAACGCACATAAAAACTCCCACCCACTCTCTTTCTTTGTCTATGAAAAACCAAAACCAAGAAGAAGACAAAGCTTCCCCTTTGGCCAAAGCCCTCTTCCTCACCTTAGATTCATATAGAGAAGAAGATCTCTCTCTCCCTTTCAATCTACAGAGCAGAGAGAAAGAGACAGAGAGAGAGAGGAGCTCAGAATTACCTAAAAGCCCATTGCCTATACATAGTGCTTACCTTTACATACACATTCAAAACTTCAATTGGGGTTCGGAAAGTAAATGCTTAAATGAGGTGCAAGAAGCACCCCACCGACCTCACTTGCACCGTCGGTGTCTGCGCCTCTTGTCTCCGGGAACGCCTCATCGCTCTCATCGAAGCCCAGACCCAGGCCCACGCTCAGGCCCAAGTCCAGGCCCAGCTCTCCCGACTCCGCTCCTTCACCGCCGAAGAAGTCCCACGCAAGTCCGACCCCAATCCCCAGCTGCCGCACCCGCCACCGCTCATCTTCCCCCGCTCCGTCTCCCCCTACGTTTCTCGTCGAAAATCGGACGACTCCACGTGGCACCACCACCAACGTCCAGATCATCACCAACACCAAGATCGTCACCAGCACCGTATTCGATTCTACAGCACGCCCCAGGTGGGCCCTAACTACGGCGGTAGCACCACCACAACCACCATCGAAGGCTCGTACAAAAAGAGCCGGGCCAAGTTCTCGCTCTTATCGAGTCTATTCCGGTCCAGATCCGATAAATTCTGGTCGGATCCTAGGGTTTCGTCTCCGGATTCGCTCCCCACGTCTTCGTCCGCGTCGTCACCGTCGTGGTTCTCGATGATCTTCGCCGGCAAAAGAGGCAAGCAGAACTCGAAACGGGTCTCCGGCGACGAGTCCTCCGGCGTTGCCCGGAGACCACGCCATAGATTCGATCGTGGAATGTCACCGGACTTACAGCCCGATGCCGGTGGCCGAGCTCTTGACGACGACTGCGATCGATCGCCTTCCGGCAGCGGAGACTCGTCGGCGTCGCCGCCTGATTGGAAGAGGACTCCGGTGCAGGCTACGCCATCGTCTCGGCGGACACGTGGCGGGCAGGGGAAGAACGTTTCGGGGTTGACGTTTTGCCTGAGCCCTCTGGTTCGGGCCAGCCCCAACCCTCACTGGAACCAGAAGGGGTTTCCTCCGCCTCCGGATCTCGGCATCGCCGGCGAAATTAGGGTTGCGTCGAAACCGCACTTGTCGACTGCGGCGTCGTTTTGCAAGAACCGGTCGAGGAAGCTGGCGGATTTTGGGAGAGCCAATCCTAACCGTTGATCGTTGAGTCGTTGACGACCCCGCTGTTATTATGGTTTGTCTACGTGGGAAGTACGGTTTTGCCCATTTGTCTTTAACTCTTTTTCTTTTTAAATTTGAAACATATGGATGATAATTAAATTTATAAAAGGAATGGTGGCTCTCTCTCTGTATACGAATGTTGTTGGTTACCAACTTACCACAGGACAGATTTTTTGTTGTATAATCTGGAATCTGACGTAATTAATTTTAATATAGTGAGTAATTTTTGTGGAATTACGAAATTGCCCTCCTCCCTGTCAACTTGCTTTCCTTGCGTCTGGGTTTGAGTCTGATGAGTGAGACCGCCACCGCATTGTGGGACTCAGAACCATGAGCGATGATGCTGGTCCTCCACACTGAAAAAAGGCACCCAGTAACTGAGCCAAATGCGTGGGGTCCGGTTCACAAAATTTGATCCAGTGGCCGGCGTGGGTCCACGCGGCCACTTAAAACTAAGGTGGCAGCGTGACCATTAATAACCATGACTATGTTGGTGGGGCCCGCAAAAGCCACTAAAGTCTGTCTCTCTCTCACCCTCTCACCCCTGACCCTGAGTTGTTTTATTGTGTGTGCTTTAAATGTTTCAATAAATTCTGACTGATGGATCGGATTCGGATGCTTGGGGAAGGTAATAGGTGGGGCCACGTGGGTAATATCAATGGGACCCGATTGAATGGACCTGGGCCACACCTGACCCGACCACATCTGCTTTATTAACGGTCATGGAAAGAAATAAAAGGGTAGGGTCGGTCTGAGGTCTCTCGCTCTCCGGAACCGGCGAATAAAAGGGATGTTCAATCTTCGATGTTGTCTCAAATTCCCAAATTCAGAATTTTATGTATATTATAAGTTACACAAAAATTTACATTTTCATTTAGGGGTAACCTAACCGAAATTGCCCAAATCAATTACTGATCGATGAGAAATTTCTGAGATCTTATCAAATCGTGGGACGTTAGTTACCAATTGAATCGTTATCAGTTGATAGTGGCCCAGCCCGAAAGCCTTCTATCAGTTTGAGATCAAGAGGTGGTGGAGGTGGTGCTATGGTGGTCCTAGGTTGCTGGGTTGGTGGTTGAAGTGGAGGTGGTGGTGTTGGGTTTCTGGAGACCGAGAGACTGAGAGACTGATTTAAGAGATACAGAACCAAACAGGCGAGTTCTTGGTCAATTTGGAAGCGTTTGGTTCAGTATCAATAACTATCGGTTTGAGAAACTAACAATCATTCCGAAGCAGAAAACCATCGATTTGGTTTGGTTATATTGACGATACCGAAATTTTAAAAAAATAACCGATCTAATTGGTTCGATGTCAGTTAGTTCATCGATTGGTCGGTTTCTTTGGTAGAAAAGTCCATCATTATTTCATTAGTGTTGTTAAATGCGAGGGAGTGTAAGTAAGTATGTCCTTTCTTTACAAAAACAATGACATATTATCTCAAACGTATAATTTAATAATCAAATTATTTAAATATTAGGATGTCATTTAAAGATCATTCTTGTTAAAAACCAACCAAATCATAAGTTTTTTAGTTAGTTTATTACTATCAATATCATTTTAATTTTATATGACATACTATGTTTGTCTTCCAGTTTAGATAACAAAAAAATTACTAATTTTGTTAATTTCAGTTTAGAGACGTATGACCATTCAATCATTGAGTTGCATTATCGAATATAAAGATGATATTCTTACTTTAGTTTTTTTTAAAGTAATGAGGACATTTTTACTTGAAGCTCTCTATGTTAAATCCATACTTTGTTTGATTGAGAGTATGTTACAAAAAGAGCTTGCTACAGTACAAGGGTTTGTATGTACATGCATGTTTCTGACCATTAGATCAAAAGGTTCATCCATTTCTATCTTAGGGCATAGTGCATTGGGCTTTTTCGATCTGTCCACATAGGATGCTGTGCAGCTTAACCCCTAGTACGATATATATTTTTTACTACTACGATCTGTCCACATGCATGTTGGATGTTGATTGTTTCTAAGTTCACTTTTTACTACTAGATATATAATTTTTACTATTAGGAAACATATATTTTTATTTTGACCAAATAAATATTTTTTCTCAAAAAGGAAAAATCATTTTACTATCATATACAACGTTGGAAAATTTTCTCTTGTTAATTTGCAATATGTTGGTAATTTAGTTTGTGAATTTGAATTTTTAATTACGTAAAATCATTTCCTTTTCCCCTCAACATAAAATTATGTTTGAATGCCAACTATTTTTTGTCTCTTAATATTTGTCTTCTCTAAAATTCGAATCCTACTTTCGGAACATAAAAAAGAAATCTTGTTTGAATATAGGATTGTATAAATGTGGTTTAGATTTAAATTCAGTAATTTATAGACTTATAGTTTATGAAAGTTGAATAGTTTGATGTGCCAAAAAAAAATGTTTGAATAGTATTTGTGCATACAACTTTCTTTATACATGTGGTGGGTGCAGTTTGATGGGTGTGGTTTCCAAGAGATTCGTATTCAGTACGGCCAATGTCCTTTTTGTTTAAAAATGAGGTTCTGTTAGTTCCCATTTCCTTTTCATTGGGTTGATTAATTATTTGATTTAAAGTTTGTTTTTGCCCAACTTGTTTGATTTGGACTAATAAAAGCATGAATATTTGATGTTTATCTTTTTTTTTCTTGGTCTGAAAAATAAATTAATGTTTATGTTCATAATTGTAAGAAGTTAAACCATGGTCTTCTTTTGTTTAAGGAAAATCATGGCCTTTTTTTTGGGTATTCTTCTTTTATTTTGTTTTGGTTTATGAGTTTCGTTTACTTAGTATATAAATGTTAAAAACTTATAATGCTAAATATAAAATAGTATGCTTTTTAGTATTTTGAGCTAATTTTTGCGTAATATATTAATTTTAAGATTGATTAAAGATAAAAAGCCCACACCGAATCTAAAGAATTCATAAGAAATTTTACCTCCTCTTTTGCAAACAGATAAAACAATTACAACCAGAAGAACAATATCCTCGAACATTAAACATGTCATCACCATAAACCACTAAAAAAGGAAGCTGATTGTTCTAGTGTATCGGTCAAAAGTGAAACTGAGCTAAAAAAATGTGATCTTCAAAAAAATCAAAAGTAAGACAAGTGTTTGTTGTACGTGGTGCAGTGTAAGCGTCACAAACAAAACTCTTCTCCTAAGGACAAGATTAATGATGATATTGACCCAAAAAAATAGGACAAGAGAATGATGACATGTGTGTTACAATGTTACCAAACACGTCCAAATTTTGCTTGATTCATTTGGGAAATGAAATAATAGTGCACCGTGGCCAAGCCATAGAGGTACACACACGACCAATAAATAACATTGTCATCAGTCGGTCCAATCCATCCATTAAAGCTTGGCATTCTGTCACAAAAAATTGGGATATAAGAGGTAAATCATTTTTTATTCAAAGCAGAAAATTAAAGAATATGATATGTCATATTAGTGTGGTGGACTGACCCTTCCATGTGCCATTAATTAGTGAGAACGGTACAAATTTCCATCCACATTTAATAGCAAATCATTAAAGACATTAGACTTTCTATCATCTATTCTATCTCTTTTTTCTTCGTTTCTTTGTACCTTACCTCCAGTTTGTCCATTTTGACTTCAATATTCTCAATCAATTTTGGAGCGCCCCATCTGAATCCACAATCTGGAGATTTAGACTTTTCTGATCTTAAAATTTATTATGACCACCTAATTAAGGCCATAATGTAGTTTAATTTAGTTTGTCTGCCAAGATTTAGAGCATTTTTTCATTCCTATTTATTGGCTCTAAGCCTCTAACATATCCAATAAGCATTAAAGAATGGACAGTAGACGTATGATGTGAGTTGAAGCTAAGGGTCAATTTCTTTGAACTGCATTTAACCCTGTCATAAATGGACCCTTCTTATACGTAAAAAGTTGATGTGGTCCAATAAATAGAGTCATTTGTCGCCTTTTTTAATTTTGTTTCAAGCAAACAAACAAACACACAAGTTTTATTGCTCAACTCAAATCCAAACAAAACATCTAATTTAAGAAAAATGCTCGGGTGCTCAAGTTTGAGGACCAACCTTGTCCTCAAGCTCGAAAAAAGTCATAATTCCGCCATGTCGGTTCAAAATCGGAACCATTCAATTTTTAGATTACTGAATAAAGATCATCTTTACAAAAAATCAACTCAATCGGAAATCGTTTGGTCGTACAATTGTTAACGAATAAATATAAGGTCATAGTTAAAAGACCAAACCATGTATCCATTCGTTAACAGTTATACAATCAAACGATTTCCGATTGAGTTGATTTTTTTCAAAAATGATCTTTACTAGGTGATCTAAAAATTGAACGGTTTTGATCTTGAGCCAGCATGACGGAATTATGATTTTTAGCGGACTTGAGGATAAGGTTGGTCCTCAAGCTTGAGGACCCAAGCATTGTCCCCAATTTAATCCATCACCTCTTCTTCTCCAAATCTGCTACCATCTATTTACCCACCTTTCTCTTCTTCACCCAGAGGAAAACCCAGAAAACTTTGAAGGAGAAGCCGATAGAAGAGCCAGTAGTAGTAGCGGCGCCACATTCTTATTATAGGCCAACCTCAAATTGTCATATTAATTTGTGTATTTATAAACCATAGGCCTTAAATTATAAGTCTAGATGAAGTAGAACAAGTTAACTAATAAGTAAATCCTATATCGACAAGAAAATTAATCCCTAAATTAAGAACCCTCAAAACTTGCTTATCCATACGGTAAGCAATGTGTTTGAGCATAACTTGGGTGATGTTCAAGCCCTTCCAAAAAACAAGCAATGTGCGTTTGAGCAACAACTAAATCAGCTCAAGCTCCAACCGCGAGGTATGATGCCTCTTATTGCAATTTTTTTCCCTTGCCTCTAAACTCTAATCAAAATTCATCCTAGAAAACCATGAAACCCTCAATATTACCAGAAACTCCATTAAACCCAACACAAATAGGCAAATTTAGGGAACTCAGACGTGGAAAGAACAGCCTTTGAGCGCATAAAGGAATAAAAATAAAAAATAAAACTTTGAAATTCAATTATTGAAGAAGGGGAGTTGATGGGGGCAATAATATTGAAGCAATCGGTGGGTGATTTGTTTGTTTCCTTTTGTGATTGAGACTGATTCCTTGGAGATACCTCGATCTCCTTCTCAATGGGTCTAAGGAGTGTTGGCGAGATGGAAGGTAATATTGTTGAACATATCAAACTGCTGCTCCATCAAATAATGCCTGTCACTCAACTTTGTCATTGCCCTAGGAAGGTGAATTCGGTAGCTCATGAGCTTGCTCGCTTGGCTATGAATTTATCATTGTAAGACCTTTTTGTGTATGAGATTACATCGATCATGATAATGAAAATCTAGTTTCATAAAATAAAAAAACTAAATGTCATCTAGTTTGTTCTACTTGTCTGCATTCGAACACTAATGGATGCACAATGGTTGGGAACTTATTCAAAATTTATATTAACTAGTAAATCCCAGAGTGGAGGAGACAGTGAGTGACACTATTGTACGTAATGGTAACTTCTTATAACAATTAAGTTAGTGTCATTTTTGGATGGTACTGTTTAAAAGTACCAGTTTCAAGTTACAAAATTGAGCAACAACAACAATACTAATAATAAGAAATTTTATTTTTGTCTGAAATGGAGAGCTAAGAAAGCCGAAACCAGCAAAAATTACATTAAAATAAATCCAGACCTAGCCCTGCCAAGAATTTCCTCAAATAAAATAGAAGAAACAACATCATGCCGGGGAGAAACTGAAGGGTTTTTAGTTATTTAGATATAAGAATAATGGATGTTTAGATATACATTCAATACATGTTGTTGTATGAAACTCAAAAGGGTTTTTTTATTTTCGGTCTAAACCCATTTTCAATGATGCCACGTTGGATTGCTTTTCTTTTATGTTTTGTTGAGTCAACTCTATTATTTAGCATTCCTATATTGATCCTGCATATTCAAATGACAATTTTTAATCATACAAAATAAAGACCTTAAGTTAAGCAACTTAAAATTATTAATTATGATTATGAAAATCAATTCTTACCATTTTAGTTTTTTATTTGGGTTTTAAATTTATGATATTGTGCATACATATATGTCTTGTTTTTTGCGATGTTTGAAAATTTTTGGTGTGGTGCATTACCAAAGTTTATTATGACATCAACATGTACAGAAGGAATTAGTAGAGGATCTAAATCCTTAAGTTGATAGTCTCTTGGTATAACTTCTAGACTCAAGGTAAATAATAAATTTTTTTTTTTTTCATTTGCATTGATACATGTACGTGTGTAAAATGGAACATATTATTCAAGCATACACGATTCAATGCACAAAATAAGATTTTTTTTTTTTTGGCCAAGCACTAAAGAAGATTTTTAATTTCCAATTGTAACATATGTTTTTGGTGTATATCGTTAATTATGAACATATTTTTTGGCCAAGCACTAAAGAAGATTTTTAATTTCCAATTGTAACCTATGTTTTTGGTGTATATCGTTAATTATGAACATAAAAAAATTCATGGAATCATAATAAATATTTTTTTCTTAAAAATAGACAGTGCGATATTCTTCTTCGATCTTCTTCCACTAAAATTCTGAGGAAAAAGTAAATAAAATTCCTCTAATCTTCTTCTACTATTTTATATTCTTCATATTCTGCACATCAATCTGAGACCCGGATTTTTTTAAAAATTTAATTTGGGATTTTTCATTTTTCTAATGTTCTAGAATTATTGAACCTGACGCAGAGGTATCTTCACCTTTTTTCTTTTTTTCTCTTATTTTTCTTCCATATTTTTTCTTTACATGATATATTTACCCAAAGTGGAGTATTAGTGTATCCTTTTTTCTCACTATATATAATATTAATAGGTAGACTATATGTATATATTAGACTAATAATTGGGTATCTTTTGCATGAAGAAAAAATAGAGTAAAGAATATTAATACATACCAAAACCAACGTTTCTCAAGGATGATGCTTTTTAGTACAATGTTGTGAATGATTTACAAAACATGTATGAAAATTTTCATGGGTTGCAAATCCAAAAGCAGTCTGAAATAAACAGTCAAAATGTTCACGGTTTTTCATTCTTAAAAAATGAAGACGCTCATACATTTCAGGGCTATACTTTTTCAACAAACGAAGAGGGACATATATTTCATCAACTAAAAAGGGTAGAAGGAGATCATGAGTGTGAAATAAAGGAGAAGGAGAGGGAGAGCCAAATGGAGCATTTTGTGCTTGCACTACAACTTGCATAAGACTCATCCATCCTAATACTAATATCATAACTAGTCTCCATTGATTTGCCTCCATTGCTTTTGCTCTTTCTATTTTTATGAAATGTTTGTTGTTTTAAAGTTAAATATATACTGCTGGCCAAAAAAAAAAGTAACGTTAAATATATACTATAAGGTTATATATTTGTATAATACAATTTGACATACTTTATTGTAACGTTAAATATATATATATATTTGTATAATACAATTTGACATACTTTATTGGTGAGGGTTTCAAATTTAATTATGTATTTTATTGTTCTTTTTCCCTAAGTTACACTTTCGGAATACTCCAAAAGGGAATCTGCTTATACTTCCCTCAATTTTCTGAGCAAATATCTATAAATAAAAAACATTATAAATATTGTGTCGATCTGTCTCTTTTATGAGCAAATATTATGTCTTTTTTTTTATGTTAAACACAAATATTATGTCTTTTGATTAAGCATAACAATTTATTTTGATTAAAAAATGCCTCTTTGTGATAAATTATTTTAGGTGACTACCTATATTTTGTTGTCATTTTTTATTTATTTCTCGTTATATATGTTCGTAATACTTAATAGTTTTATTTTAGTTTTTAATATTATTATTATCATACCTAATTTAGAAAATTCCATTTAATCAATAAAACAGTAAATGTAAATTTTTCTCCTGGGTCATATGGCCAGCTTGTATGTTTTGGGCTTTCAAATTACAAACTTTCCCTTCATTATATGGTGTGGGGTGGTTTCATTGTTTGTTAGGTATGCATAATATATGATTCTCAGTTTTTTCTTTCCTGAATTTTTTGTACTGTTTTTTGAAGTTGATGTTAATGAACTTTGTTACGTTTAATCGATCTGTATGTTGATTAGAAATTTAGGAATATATAATATGCATAATTTGTTGAGATTTCATTTTTTGTGGTGTTTTCAGTGTTCTGTTTAATTACGTGAGTGTTCCTCTTTTTTTTTAAATAAAATAAAAATCTAGAGGAGGATAGATTTGAACTTGAAACCAAATATTTCAATATTGGGGAAAAAAATATCACTAAACCAACGCGCCGTAGTTCAACCTATTTAATTAGAAATTAGCTCATGGTGTTTTAATGTTTGAGATGCTGGTTCCATGTCATGGTTATTATTATTATTATTTTGGACCAATTATATGATGTGCATGTATATGTGCATATTATTATTATTTTTTTTGAACAAATCTATATATACTTTCCCATGTATCGCTTCTACCTATCATCGTTTTTGTTTTCACTTAGTTTTCCTTCTATTAATAATCTTTGATTTTTCTGTACAAGGCTTTATCTTTGATTTAAAACTAGAAATATAAATTTTACCATACACTATTAATTTTAGTAAACAATTTACTTAAAAATGAAGATCTTATTTGTAAACTAATTGTTATAAATTAACTTTACAACCATCATTTTCAAACTCTTTTTCACATCCTACGACTTCCAAAAACCCTCGAGAACACGAAATTATACAGTCACCATCGCTCTCTTTGCAGAAATTAGTCAACTACTGATTAGATATACTATATATTATTTGCAAATGCATTGGACTCTAACCTATAAACCTTCTCCCTGTAGTTCTAGTTCTAGTTCTCACTATTCTCTTTCAGTAAATATTAGCTTAAATCCACTGATCAAGTCGAGTTTAGTTTAGCCTATTGATCAATTAAGAGAAATATTTTTTATCAGATAATATGAGATGTTAACTATTAATCTAAATCATAAATTTTATAAATTTTTATTTAAATATATAATTTAGATTAAAAGTTTGATAACATAACACATATAATTGTTTGAGAAGATCGATAACTTTATCTATAGAGATAATGAGGGAAAGATAGACTGGATTGATTTCAAAACTTTGTGATTTTTTATTTTTTATTTTTTGGGGCTGAAGAATTTCATTAAAGAAGCACCAAGGCAAGAAAAAGAAAACAAAACCTAGTCCCAGGGATGAGCAGCCACTGACAAGACCAACCATCGCCACCAACCACGAGGGTTCGCTGCAAAATGAGCCACAACCACACGCGCACTCTAGAAACAAAATTAGCAACCAAAACCAAAACAGAAATCTCGATAAAACGTAATATCTCAAATCGAAAAAAACTTGATTAAAAATCCTAACATCATTACCGGCCTTAATTTAAAAAAGACTGATAATAAAATGAACTAGATTCTCCATTTATTTTATTTATTCACATATTGTTTATGTTTGGTTAACGTCGGACAAAATATAAAGTTCCTAGAAATTGGAACCTAGTAGAAGTAATTATATAATAATTCAATCTTGCACTAGAGCAGTTGATCATAGAATAAGCAGACTTTAAGCTTATTATAACTAGCAAGAGAATAAGAACTAGCAAAAGAACACACAAATTTTAAGCATCGGGCACCCAAACAAAAACGACTAAATTACAGCTACCACGACACTAGCAAAAGAACTTCCAAATTCAGGTTTCATATAAGTGTTAGATCTCAGCTAGCATTTATAAATGTTAGTCTGATTGGGTTCAAGGAGATGACAGTGGGTCTCTACTCTCTAGACCTCTAGCAACTGAAAACAGCGTATAGTTGAGGGAGTGTAGCCGCATTTTTCCCTAGTATAAAGTAGTGTGGAATTGCTAGTTACAATTTACGAAAACCTATTCGATCATATGTAGGTCTTTAATTATATGATCAATATATACTCACATAAAATTAAAGAAACATCAGTGTCATATGAATCATATCCAAATACTATTACCAAATGATGTTTATGCATAAACTTCTCTTTATCAGTTCTCTGACAACCTCTGTTGAGGACATTAGAATATTTGCCTGGCCTACTAGTTTGTTTGCTTAGTCCGAATCCGATGGTTCTGCATTGACTGCACTGCTTGTTTCTGTGTGTATGTCTTTATATTATCTTGGCAATCTTCATTCCTCGTCACTATCTTTTTTGAAAGGCGGGGTATTTTTTCTGAGCAGTTTAAAGATGGGCTTAATTTTTATGTTTTAGGTCTTGAATTTGATGCTACACGGTGAAGTTAGCAATCATATTGAGAATGTGATCAAAATAACAAAATTGCTGAAAATATATGTCGACAATAATCTGTAGAGAAAAAGAACAAAGACAACAAAAGACCAAAAACACAAAACACAAGTACACCAAAAAAGGAAGCTAGCTATAGGTTCTTCTTGGCTGGACCCTTCACTTGAAGGTGATGTAACCCCTTCGCGAAATTCTTAATAAAAGCTGATGTAGAAATATGGAGCTCCATATTAATTTCTCCATCGAGGGGGATGAATTAAATCATCTAAAGATCGAATTCCCCTAATAAGACGATTGTTCTTGTGTAAAGTGAGATAAAATTATTGACATGTACTAATAATAATGAGTTGGCTCAAGGTCGGACGTAAATTAGAATTAACAAACCAAAAAGTTCAGAGAAAAACATGGAACTACATAGGGATGCATGCGTGAGATCTTTTTTGGGGCCAGGGGGATGCATGAGACCTTAATATATATATATATATATATATATATAGAAATTTTCCATTGTAGGATATCTCATGGAGCCTACTCCCATAGTTTTTCAACAATCCAAACTGTCTATTTTTTAGATATTTATTAATAGATCATCATTACAAAAAATTAATCAAATCGAAAATTATTTGGCTATCTAATTTTGATCAAACA